>CAXITT010000082.1:199153-265580 GCA_964033795.1 Lymnaea stagnalis
TATATATATATATATATATATATATATATATATATATATATATATATATATATATATATATATATATGTGTGTGTGTGTGTTTTGTGTGTGTATTTTTTTCTTTAAATGTGGCTAGATGTTTTAATTGCTTAAGTTTAAAAAGCACACTTAAATTTTTTGATTACATTCCTCTCTAGATAATCAAAATGCATTTGTGATCTGCACGAGATGTACTGAAAACAAAAAGGACAACATGGGTTATGATGAAATCAACGATGGCTATATACTAGCGGTCCATGGAATTTATGAAGGGCAGGAACAATATACAACCAATGACTACACGGACATTGATTCAAATATTCAATCAAAAACCAATGGAACTGATCCAGAAAGTTGTACACACGAAAAAACAGATCATCCAACAGTCGACCGTATCGAAGAAAACAGTAACTCAGACGTAAGCAATAATGAGGATAATAATGTTATGTATTCATATTCTTTAAGCTATAATGATGCCCAGGAAGCAAATACAAATGTGCTTAGAAATGAAATTGGTGTAGGTGATATTAAAGAATGTGGCACATCTGATAATTTAAATAAAAAATGTAATCCCGAAAGTCAGGTGACAACCAGGTGCGGGGGAATAGTTGATGACGTGCAGTATGATCTTACGAATGGGGATGAAAAAGACGTTTAAGATGATAATTTAATTTTGTACAAAAAATCGACTTACAACACATTATTGGAAGAGAAATTTTATTACAAAATACGAAAATAATTTATTTTTTTCATAGTAAAGATATAGAAATATTTTTAAAAATGAAGGAATTATGTTTTTTATGTTGATTTTTTTATGTTAATTTTTTTAAAACTTAATATATATATAATATATATATATATATATATATAAATATATATATATATATATATACAAATACTATAAATATCTAAACATGTTTGCATGCTTAAATACTATTGTTTCAATCCAGTTTGCTGTCGACTGATTGTATTAATATATTATATTGCCACAAATTTTGATATTATTTCATACAATAATTTTGTACATATAAAAATGATATGATAAACACATTATTCCAAACTGAAGCAACAGAAAAAAAAAAAAAAAAAAAAATAAAATAAAAAACACATTATTCCAAACTGAAGCAAAAAAAAAAAAAAAAAAAAAAAACATCAAATATTTTTTTTCTTCCTTTTTTACGTTTTATCCAGGCTAACGACCAAAAATTTCCAAACATCTGCTTGAAATAAAATTTAAATAGCAACTAATCCTTGGCGTAGGATTACACTAACATAGTTATAAAAAACAGCACTGCCTTTAGGTGTCAAAAATGATTTAGAGGAGGAAAGACTATAAACATCCTTAACCATTGTAAACAGGCCGAGGATACTGATCCTGTATTGTACAACACTTATCAATTAAAGGGGAAAATTAAAATTTAAAATGTGTATCAGTAAAGCTTTTAACTAATTCGGTAAGGAATTGAGTATTATCTTAGTGTGAAAGTTACATATACTGTTCCAAAGTTTGCATTTTCTTCTATTTCTTTCACCCTATTTGAACGCATTCAATTATATATTATCGTCTATGCTGTAAAGGTATCTCATATGCAAGTCATGTAATAAAAATTCGATTTATCAAATACACTTTTTCCTCCATTAAGCTCCGCAAGAGTTAAAAGATGTTATTTGATAGAGAGACCTTTTTTTTTTTAAAAGTCTGTTTTATATAATGTGTATATTTTTATACCCGAGACCAGGGTCAATAAAATGTCTCATTACATTTTAATAAGTATTTAAAAGACTAATTAAAAATCAATCCAGCTGATTCAATTCCGCACTCCACTCCTGTTCAGAGCTTTCATTTTTGTGGCTCTTTGTTCTGTAATAACATTTCACTAAACAAAGTGTAACTGATTTAGCGTCTGTCAAGTAGTGTTTTGTCTCTTTAAAATAAAAATTTAATGAAATGATTATATTGACATATTTATATCAATTACATTGTTCATGGATAATATATATTGCTTAATTGATGAAATTTTAGGATGAGTTTCTGAAATCTTGATGCTAATGCAATCATCTATGTGTTTATATATATATATATTTATACCGCGTATATGTGTCTTCTCTACCATTTATTCAATTTAAACCATAACAATTCTATTGTACCAAGAACACATTTTGGTAAACAGAGCTACACATCTAATTTCGTCAAATAAATCACTATTAAAATCAAAATAGTTGCGAGTAAATATTAGTCCTCTTTTAGCGTTTTAGCGAAAAATACAAATCAGATCAATTATTAAACCTAGAGCTTTTCAGATTGCTTCTCGTATTTATTGCTCCTTTCCTCCTACTAATGTCATCTTGCATTGATAGTTTACTGTGTTTTGCCGTTTTATATCATGCTTTAGGTACCTTATAATGATTAATTAAAAAATAAAAGAACTTGAAATATGTGAATAGCCAGATGAAGTTGAATGAAAATATCGTGTGCAGTTTCTTACATTGAATCTTTTTCTAATTATTAGGACTTATTAAGACTTCCAGAATAATAAAAGACATTAAAATTAAAGACATGGTTTTACGAGCTTTATGATTATAAAGATTAAATGTGTGTTAATAGTTTGGCTCGGATAAAAAACAATTCGTAATAAAAGACTTACCTAACAATCTTTAAAAAAAGAAACCAAACTTAGTAATACTAAACTATAATTGTATTACATACATAAATTTCAACACAGATAAAATTTTAGCACAGAAGCAAAGAGTGTATGTTAACTTACAGCAAGTGGAAATAAAGGTACATACCTCAAAACAGAAATATTAATTCATAAAAACTATAATAAAAATATTCCTATAGGTCTCGTTAAGTCTATCTCCAATGAAGTCTCGGTAAGTCTAAGTTCAATTTTTTTTTAAAGTCTCAGAAAGAATGCTAGTAAACAATTATTTAAAAATAGTTTTAAAATTAAATTGAAAAAAAAACAGCATATCTACATAACTTAAAATAAAATTAGATATTTTAGATAAATTAAAATAAAATATTTATAAAAGCTGGCATACAAAATGGCTCTAACTTGGAATGGCCCAAGTGAATTGCCTATTTTTTTGTGAGGATCGGTCACATCATATTATCTCCATTCTTCTAACAAAAAAGATAAGTAAACAACATTAATTTGAATAATTACCAAAAATAATTTACAAATCATAATTCCATTTAATATAAACAGAAAAGCAATAAAGTAAAATGTCGGTACTTGATCTATATCAATAGAATAACACAATTTGTAATGAGCTTAGTAATAGATTCAACTGTCGGATTCATATTACAAATGTGTACACTTATACATTTTTTTTTTACTCTTTGAAAGTATTTGTTAGGTGGTTGATAACATTAATGTTTATGGAACAATAAAAATCGTTATCTAGTTATTTAGGAAAAAATAAGTTTAACAATTTTATTACATTTTTTAAAGCTTTAAATGAGAAATTGTTCTCCCCGCAGTTTACATTTTTATAAACTTACCCCTAAAGATCAATAACTTCGGGTAATTTTTCCACACCAATACTACAGTAATTACAACGTTCCGCTTGAAAACTTATATGTACATGATAGGCCTTCTGAGAAATATCACTCACTCCTATAATGTAAACAAATGCACCAGCACTACCAGGACATGTACGTGTGGTGTATTGGTATCTCGTATGTAAATTATATCGATCCTTCGACACGCTTACCCTATCTTTCCAATATCCAAAAGTTACGTGTTTTGGGAAGCCATGAGGATGTGAGACAATACACGTGAATGTGCGCTGATGTTCTGGTGTATTGTATTTCATGTTAACTTTAATCATTTGTTCCTTGCACTTATTTGTCATCAATATCAACCTATCCAATAAGCTCAAATCACATGTGACACACTCTACTACACACCAACCTTCAGATAGATCAATTTCACTGATACGTCTGCCTTGCAATGTAGTAAACTGACTAGAATGCGAGTCATAAAACAAATCAAAACTTGATTTTTCAGCTTCACTATCATCATAAACAACTGTGCTTGCTGTCAGTATAAACACGTTACCCATTGATGCACTGTGCACACACTTTCCTATGCACTTTTCACATGGAAATGTTGAGCCATCGTCTGAATATTTTTGAACATTTATAATCATTCCAGTTTTGTACCTAGGAGCTTTTATGTCCTTGATGAGGTAATTCAGATTCATCTCATTACTATCTTTTACAGAGGTAGGTCTGTGTTTACTTGTGTATTTGACACATACTCTTGTAGTGAGGTCAGCTATGCATTTAATTAATGTTAGGATCTCGTCGTCTTGATAAGCTCCATGAATGTAATCCAATTTGATATCATTGAGAGCATAGAATTTGGAATGCCCATAATTCTTTTCACACTGGAAGTGCTTAAGTGGTCTTGACGTATCAATAGGTTGTTTAGCTGCACACAATTTAAAAAAAAAAATATATATATATCTTTTAAAATGTGGCTATTTACATTATAAAGCTACATATGGATCTAGATATAGGCCCTGAAAAAGGAAACTGTATTACTTTACAGCATTTAAACTTGATATTAACCATATCATTTATTACAGGCATTTTATTATAAGAACACTTTAAAAAAAAACATATATACTTTATTTCTGTGGTCTTAGTGTGGGCATACAACCCAATGTTTTTTGGAAATGCTTAGAGAGTTTTGTTAGATGTTAGGGGCTGGTTGAGCTCTTAAACCTATACATATGGTGCACTGATGCCATTTTGGCAACATACCGATCAAAGAGGGATAACAATTGTATATTAAAACATCACTAATTTTGAAATGGCCTCCTTAAAAATCGTTCTATTTTTAAGCGTTTGACGTTAGTACACTTTCCTTTGTGTTCGAAGCAAGTCTCTTCGAGATCAAATTTGTAGCGCGTCTTTCATTTTTTTTTTCGGCACTGATAAGGTAAGTTTACACCATTAACATTTCACTCTACAACATGCGTATGTGCTTAAAAAATGGCAGTGTCAGACATATATCTCCCGCACTATTCGTTCGGCGACCGAGTCACATGACCGCCGGAAGAATACTTTAACGAGATATTCGCCCGTTGACCAAGTCACATGAGCAATGTTACAAAGGGGCGCTATAGATTTGTCCGTAAGCCTTGTCACGTGACCGCAAATGATTCAAAACTATTGTTAATTTTAATATATATTTCTCTACCAAATAATGTACTGAGTATCTTGCAAACAAATAATAGAAAATTATCCTTGTTTAAAAGCAATAATGCATTCTAAAAGTAGAAGGAAGCAATAGCAATGCTGAGAGGGAGAGAGAATTACGATAATAAAAAAAATACAATAGCTAAAAAGAAATAGTGAGGGTGATAAATAGTTAGTATAAAGGCCGACTATTTTTATATGCAATGTCAAACAATTTTTGTATCTTAGTTCATTTGAATATATTAACATGTTGAGCATTTATTTATTATTTAGGGATTGGAATATCAACTGCTATGCTACTATTTTGCCGGCGACCACTTGCAACATAAAATGCCGGAGAAAAAAAACGCCTACCAGTTTCCTACAATCACGTGACATTCCTGCCGGACGAATATCTCCAGCACTATTTGTCCAAAGCGCCGGACGAGTAGGCACTTCGTAAAAAAATATTGTGATATAAAACATTCAATTTTGAATACATACAAATAGAATGTTTGGATGGAACACATGCCTATTTAATAAGTTCAACTTTGAACGGTATGTTGCCATTTGTACTCATAGCACAAGGCATATGTATTAAATTTAAAGAAATTAATAAAAAAACTGCCCCCCCCCCTTTTCTCTACAGATTATGGACCCCAAAATTGTTTATTGTAAAAAACAAATAAAATTCATTTTTGAGAATTGCCAGAGAAATCGGAGGACAGTGAACTTTCTTCAGATGAAGAGGACACGTTTGACAAAGACAGTGATGTCTCAACTGTTTCTAATATTTATGATTTAGAACCAGATGTTAAGCATAATCAGTTTATATAGTGTAATTATAACAAACAAATATAATTTTGACATTTGAATTTTTTTTTATGATTTAGCTATACATGACATAAATATTTTTAAGGAATGCAAATACATATTTTTAAGAAACATGTATTAATGTTTGAATTATAATTGCAGTGTTTTATTCCCATAACCGGTGTTTAAAATTTCAGATAAAGTCAATATGAAGCTGCAACACGGATGCAAGCTTCAGTCAGCAGCTCAAGGGGAACATATTGGAAATAGAGAAAGGAAGGACCTGACATAACTACTACCATTCCAGACTTCCTTGGTGAGGAATATTAAGTCACCTGGTACCCCAATAGAATACTTCAAAAGTATTATTATCTAGAGATTTTAGAAAATATCTTGGAGGAGTCAAACAGATACAGTATTCAAATTTAAATTAATCGCCGACTGAACATTACGAAGGATGAGCTTAAGCAATTCTTTGAAATTGTCTTCCACATGAGTATTTGTAAATTGCCACGAGCCCATCTGTACAGTGGCTCTGAAACAAGGATACCTCATATAGCCGATACCATCTGTCAAACACCTTTTGACCAGATTAAAAAAAAAAAAAAATTCATTTTTCAAATAATGATGAAGCCAATGGAGATAAATTGCACACAATTAAATGTTTTCTAAACGCTTTCGAGGCCAAGGTCTGTACGGTGATTAAATTTGATTTACTTATTTAAACTCGGGATTGATTGGGTGATCAAAAATGCGATGACTAATGCAGGTTTTAATCAGAGTACGTGCATTTCACAGTAAAACATATTTTGTGCAAAAACATTTTTAAAAATTTCCAAAGAGTTTAACCTACCGAATGACACATTTTATCTAATAACTTATGTATAAAGCTTCGTGTGCATTTTCACGATTGTATTAAATTTGATGGAAGGTGGTTTCAGAGCAGTTTGTACGCTTTGTTGACAGCACATAGATATCATTTTCATATGAACATAGTAAGTGATCTTTTCCATTAAAAAATAAAATTGAGACTTTAAATTGATATTACTTTATTAAACATATTCCTCAATTCCAGTAATAATAATAATTGACGAGTGAAGAAGTTAGACGACTAACTCGCTTGCTAATAAAATTACGTTACTGCAGGGCCTGGGAAATCAAATTACTCCGATTTTAATTGAATTATTTTAAGTATTGTGTTTTGTTTAGTTTTTAATTGATCATTTCAATGTGTGTTTATGTCTGAAATAGAGGGTTGTGCAAACTTTATTTTAAGAATTCTTATAATTGAGATTTACAGTTGAGAGGGTGGGGTAATGGTCATGGTGAGTCATAAGCCAATGTGGAACAAGTTTAAGAACCACTGATCTACTGTTTAAAGATGTACACGTATGTACATTATTATATAAACATAAAGTAAAATCTACACACGAAATTTAGCATATTGCAAAAAAGTGCATTGATAATAATGAAGGCTGACTACGTGAAAATCTCGCAGACAGAGGCTGACCGACCTAACGAGCATCGCACGATTGGCAAAAAGCGTTTTTGGGCCCTGACGATGGCAGGTACTTGACGAAAATTTAAAAAAAAACAAGTTTTATGCAACTAAAATAAAGATAAAAGTTTTTGTATAAAAAGCAACAACCAATTATTAATTATTTTGAAACTATAAACTCTATTCAAAATAAAGTCATTTCGATAGACGAGCCATTGTTTTTTTTTTTTTTTTTAAGAAAAAAATGAGCTGAAACACTCATTTGTTAAATTCTAAGAGTTGCTGCAGGCAGAGGTGTAAGAAAAGATTACGCGCACTTCTCTACACGTGCTGGCGCTTATAGATCTACCCAGTTTACTCTGCGAATTTTTTATCAAAAACATTCTTATTAAAAATATTTCCAAAAAGAAGGAATCTAGTTGTTCCCATCCAAGAGGATGTCGAAAGCGATAGTTGACAAATGAAAAACATTTTACATGAATTCCACTTTGTAAATAAAGCCACAAAATATGTTTATAATTTTTTTCTAGTTGCATAAAAAAAGGATTTTGAAACTGAAGCCGGTTAACCGAATAGAAATTTAAAAAATGGCTAATTAGAGAAATTAATTTCAGATAATTAAACATTGCTTAATGAAACTCAAAAATATCTTGCTGATGTTAAGGATTATGTTTTAAGATCAGTTTTAAAAAAAAAAAATTCTTAAAAACAAGATTTAGAGAAATGAGCCAGATTGGTGCAAAATTATCACCCATGGAATTTCGATAAAAGAGCTGGAGTGTTTTTTAATTAACTTTGAATTTCAAAAAAAAACAACAACTTTTCGATTCAATGCCATAGCAATGTCAACTAGAGTTCATAAAGAACACCTAGATTTTAATTCTAATATTGATAGTTTGCAGAATGCTGTTACAGCATACACTGCAATTAATTAATATAAAAGTAATAATTACAGAAGACGCAAATATGAAAATAAAGAGGATATGTTTTCAAACTTTGCAGACCATGTGGAACTAAAGGTTAAATCAGTACTTGTAAAAAATTTGTCTTTAACTTTACTAGCTTGTTATAATAACCCGGAAAAGCAAAATACGATTATTCCATTTCTATAAATATTTACTAACTCTAAGATAGACGGCCTGGGAAATCAAACTAAGATAATATAAATTTCGGAAATAAAGAGGTCTCCTTATGAACAATTATTCAAGATATTGTCTTTGGTTGTAATTGCTTACTTATTTTGTGTTTAAATTATATTATATTTTATATATCTCGAAACATTTTTAATTTTAGAAATTAATATTACAGAAATTACTTGTTGAAAGTGTATTTCATATTATGTGAACATAAATTTTACCCAAAACCAACGACTATCAAACAATGTAACGATATATTTCCATCTTGTCCCAGTAACATGGGCCTATTCATTGCAATCGACCTTGCCAATCCATCCCTCGATTTTGTTTTCTACAAAAGCAACAAAATAATTGTATTGTTTACTGAATAATTGTGATAGGGACTTAAATTTATGTGATAGCCCTTTCTAACAGTGAAGACTAAGCAGCTCCTAAGGCAGCACACTGTAAGTGGCGATGAAGGTGAACTTTAAGAGAGGCTAATTATAGTAGATATGAGAAAGCGGCATTTGTCAATCCTTGTCTAGTTCAGAAAGCCATTTAGAAACACATAGCAATAGTAAAGCATTTTATCTGGTCTAATTTTATAGTGTAAGGAATTCAAAAATGGATTATGGACACAGATTTATATGTATATATATATAACACAACGAAACATATTACCAAACCAGTATATCCTCGCATTATTTTCCACACTATAACTTAATGCATGTTTGATAATTGGCAGATGCTTTGTAATAGGTTTCACACTTTCCACATGTGCAGACCATCTAGTTTGAGAAAGATTATGCAGTGAGCATCCAGTTAATGTTTGTAGAATTTACCATCTCAGAACAAAAGTACTTTGTTCTACATGAAAACAATCTGGCTTAGCATCTACCATAATTGAAAAATATTTTGATCTTTCTCTTTCTGCCAAAATTTCTTGAACAACTTTGAGCTGCATGCTTTGATAAAGTTATTTTGAGAATCTGCTGAGAGATAATGGACCTGAAGGCATTGACCAAGTTTTTGAGATTTTTGAACTTTAGAAACATGCTCTTGTAGAAGCGGATCAAACTGAGCTGACAGTTCTATAATTCCAAGAAATTTTCCATTATCATGGTCATCAATTTTGTTCGAAGTACCTCTGAAAGCAAGTCCTCTTTCACACAAAAATAAAACCACTGCTAAAATTCGTTTGAGTAAATCTCTCCAGTATTTCACTTTTGCAGCAATTTCTTTATCAATATGAGACTCTATATTCTTTCCAAGTAGAAATCTTCTTTCTGAATCTTGCGACTGTATATAACATTCTTTATGACTGACACTTTTTTCATGAGCTGGTACTTTGTCATACAACGTACGCCACGTTTGTTGTTTTGACCACCCTTGATCACTTGACCAAATTGATCTGCAGGATACTGCAACTTCACTAAATAATCTGCATGGAAAACAAAACAGGGATTCTTTTTCTTTACTCCAAACAAACCAATCCCTTTCACAAACGTCTCCATTTTGTCTGGACACCTTTAAAATGCACTTTGGAAATGCTCTTTGTCCATCGCCCGGGAAATTGTCCGGATGTCTAGGTGGACCGTTTCGTATCACGGTTTCTATAGTTTGTGTGAGTATTTGCCTGAATGGCAAAGTGCCTACATCAAATCCTAATCTTTCAACTGTTTCTATATTTTTCGGATTTTCATCATTTATATTTACACTCTCATCTTTTGGAATTACGATGCTAACGCTATCTTCATTTTCATCCAATCGGAACGGTTCCGATTCTGGCCCCACCATCCTGGAAATTCCGGACCGTTCATGTAAGTCTAATTCATTAGAATCAACCAAGATAGGAAAGTTTACACCTGGCTCTGATTTGTCCTTTTCATTTGCGATTCCAAATTGAAATAATGTACGCCTGCCGATTTTATCGTTTTTAATGTATTAGCTTTTTCTTTTCGTTTTTGTGCTCCAGATTTGTGTTTATATTTCATCATTACAAAAAATTATTATCATTTTATATTTGTTTACTTTATAATAGTTTAGCACATTTAGCAGAAGTTAATTTCAAACGCCCAGTGTGGGCGTGTTCAAAATAAAGAGGGGCACTGGCCGAATTTACCAAGCCCGGTCTCTCTGGTCGTGTCACGTGTGACTCGTGTTCAAAAATTGATGTTTATTTCAGCAGAAGAAAGTACTAAGACGACTGATTGACGGAATTGCATAAAAATGATAAAATGGTAAATAAGTACGGCAATATTCAGATGCTTGACGTTTAATCTGATTGTTATTAAGTTTAGTTAAGTTATATTTACAAAAGCATAAGTAATATATTTTTTATAGCTGATTATAATATTTTCAAAAGTTGATTGCGGGCGCGTGCCGGGCCCCTAAATCTCGCTGGGCCCCTGGGGATTTGCCCCCCCCCTGCCCCCCCCCCCCCCGTCTCGGCGGGCCTGATCATATATACATACATAATTAGGAAATTTAGTAAGACTGATTAGACATACACGTGTTGTATACTTACAAGATATTTGCCGTAACAATACGGTTTCATGTTCTTCTCTTCTACCTCTAGTATCCGTAGTGGTACTATTTTTTAAGAGCAGCTACAATTGGTAGAAATTTATTTTAGCATTAAACAAAATTAATGTGGTAGACTGAATCAGAGATAAAAATATTTAAAATACAACCAAAAATTTAACCGAAAAATACCCCCAAAAATATCTTGAGAGACATAGAGAAAGAGACATCCATATTAAGCATATGTGACAGTGTGTGTAATTGGCATAATGCTTAGAATAAACGTGACTCACAAAAATAATTATTTTTAAAAAATAATATGCTTATAAGGAAATATTTTACTCATTAGCATTTATCCACATAAGACACATCATTTAAGAATGATTTCATTATAACTTTTAATTTTCATTTCTTCAAAAGAAAAAGAAGATAAAACACCGAACAATTTAAAAATTAAAAACGAATGAAGAAAAAATATTTCTACCTGCAGAAAACCACTCTTGATTTTACTTCAGTATGATAGACAATTCCAAAAAAAAAAAAAGGAAATATTTGACAGCTGAATAATTTTTTTTTCTTTTCATTGTTATATTGTGTTAGAAAGGAAACAACGTTTAAAATGGTGCTCTAATATTCTCTTAATTTTGAAATTAATGAAACACTTAATAATGGATTAACATTGAATTTATACATGCTACTCGAAATACAATTATTTCAATTTTTTAAAAATTATCTAAACATTTATAGATTATTACCTGTATCCAATAACTATAATAAACACTAACGCAGCCAGAGATACAATACAAAATACAACAGTATTCTTAATACTTGAAGTCGTGTCTTTTTCTTTCACTGCTTTAATACATGAAAAAATAATAATGTCTGGAATATTTTCAGTAACATTTACTAAATTAATTTAACAGTACAGTTTTTGGAATAGAAATAAGACAATAGCTTTATAATGAAATCTAATGAGTAGTTCAGCTCAGTCTATAACACAATAACACATTTTATAAATATTTTTTTTTTTAAACTTTAAAAGAAAAAAATACATTTAAAAAAAGTAAAACAGTTACCTTGGTGTATTCGACATTGTAATATGTTGCATTCACCATCTAACGTGCAGCTTGCATGTTTTATGGTCACATTAAGGTCGTGTAGTTCTTGTTCCAAAATATACATAGCCTTATCCTTTCCACGTGACGGCTTTCCCCCACCAGCTGCTATTATCCCAATAAGACATGGTTTTATGTCACTTTCACAGTTGTAAGTAATGTTCAGTACTGTCTCATTGAAATTTATGTCACAACCTGTTACATTATTTGAAATTGTGTGACCATTTACAATCAACCACCCCCTTGTACTCGTGCTATCTGTTAAGAAAAAATGAGAAATTGGGTTAATTGTGGGTAACATTTTTCAAATTAAACCAGGAACGATATGTATGGGTTACATGGAAAATACATTTGTTATTGCTGTTTCAAAACGTTTTGTATCCATAGTTTGATTTTAATTTAACATATACATTATTATATAAATTTAAAAAGTGTATAAGATCGTAACTGAAATAATTAAATTTTGTATCAACATTAAATTTTCTAAAAGAAAAAAAAAAATATTTACCCATTATTGAAGGAAAATTATGTGTGTTGCTAAAAATTATCTTCATGTTTGAAGTAAATAATGTACCACTGATAGCTGCACCACTGTATTCTCTAGATGCTGGAACTTTGATGGTTAAGTTTATAAGAAACATGCCTGCACGTTCGCATGTAATACTCTGACTGGAGACACACTCTTGTATGTTGAAGTCAAAGTACTGACATGATACATATAGCAAATGTATGAATTATACTTAAAAGTATTGAATTTACACACAAAAAATAAAGAAATATATATATTTACAGTTAAAAAATAAAATTTTAACAACTGATAGGTTTTAAACACATGACAAACATTGTGAATTATTTAGTGTATACCTTTGTATTTTAATTTTAATTAAAACATTAAGTCAACTAGATAAAGAATAATCTCCAATGTCTTGAGTTAAAAAAGCATTATTTACATGCCATATTCCCTTTTTAATTGTAGGATCAAGTTCGATATTGCCAGTTAATTGTATGCATACATAAATGATTATAAAACAGAGACATAAACAATCTGAAAGTGATAAATTGACAACCATTAAAAATAAAAAAATAAAAATAAATTACACAAAAAACAAAAAACCAGAAGATGATAAATTAAACAAAGAAAGGAAACACAAAGCTTCAACATCATATTTTTTTAAATGGAACAAAAAGCATGCAAAATTCTGTTTTAACATTTCAGATAAGAAGGCTAACTATATTATTTTTAAACATAATCTTTCGTCTGCAAAACGCATGACGAAATTGAAACAGCTTCATAGCTTTAATGTAAAGATTTGTATTATTCTATTATGTACATTACTTACTAACATAGGTATTTGGTCCATTTTCCTTTGTATATAAAAATGTGCATACTTCATTTTAATATCTTGAGAAAAATCCACTTGAGATTTAAACACCACCGTGTCCACACCACTGACCAAACCGTGTGTGCACTTTGTCTCACTATCTTCTTGTCGGTAATCAAACAATGTTATCTTTTGTCCTATCGATAATGATTGCAATGGATTGAATAAAATAATTTTAATAGAGGTAACGGTTATACTATTATAAATCTTTGAAAAATGTGTTTCTAAAAATAAAAAATAAAATATAAGTTTAATCGTTTGATGCGAAAAATTGCAATGATATTAGTATTATTCTGAGAAATAAATTTAAAAATTAGTATTACAATTTAATACAAATTTAAGCATATACAATTCTTAAAAATATATAATTTACTGTAACAATAAGCTTTCTTACTTTATCGTCTTTAATTTTTAAAAAATGTATTTTTCTTGTGTGCGTTTTGCCCCCATCCCCCCCCCCACCCCAAACTTTTTTTTTACTAAACACTTTAATAACCAGCAATTTGAATGTTAAAACCAAAAATGCATTACGAATTATGAAAATTAAGCTAATAGATTTATACATTCAAATATATATATACATTTTTCATACATACATATATATAACACACAACAACAAACACACATATATATATAAATAGTTTATACTAATATATTGACTATACATCAATGAATGTGTATATGTGTATGTAGCTTAAGCTCCTACCTTTACATCTACCAACCTAAGCACCTACGAACCTACCTATGATCTTAACTATTTACACGCCAACTAAACTATCTACCAATCTTCCAACCAAATAACCAAAACCCTTACTTACAAACAAAGATATTTAAATGGATATATTAACTAATTAAGTATGTAGGTGGGTATGCATGTATGCATGCATACCCACCTACATACTTAGTTAGTTAATATATCCATTTAAATATCTTTGTTTGTTTGTGCTTTTTTTTTACTTACCAAAGGATATGATAATATGTGCAAGTATGAGAAACACTTTAAACATCCTTTAAAAAAAAATACTCTGAAACCAATTTTTTTTAAAAAATGCATTAAACATTTTGAAGACGTCTACTAATAAAAGAAACCAACATATTAATCATATTATTTTTTTACTTTTTTAATAGGGTTATGTTAAATATCTTTATAGGATAAACTAGCCATAAAAATATGTTGCAATTTTTTTTTTCTTTAAAAAAGTAAATCAAGCTTAATTCATATTTCGTATTGTATCTTTTAAAAAATATTTTTGAAATTAAAATACTGTACAAAACCTATTTCTGTATCGCAAATACATACTTCCTGTTTAAATTGAAGTTTTATGGCCCAAATGAGAACAGTCTTACTTAAATTTCAAAATTAATGTCTTTATAATAACCTTCCTTATTTTTAAAGCAAAACAAAAATAATAGCGGATATTTTTAAAGGTGAATTTGTAATGAAATGGAAATTCCCGATTTTTAATTTACATTTCCTAAAGTTTAAGATTTAGGAACGAAAAATATGTAAAGTATGTAACTTAGGAAATCTATATCAAATTTAGTGGGGAATAAACATCATTTTTTTTTTAAACAGGCGAAGAAAACAGTTCAATAAAACAACTAGAAAAAAAATGATATTATCTATGTAATATAGCGGAGTTTATAATCTAACTTAATATACAAATGAGGGATTCTTTACATCTGATTTTTTATACACATGTGTTGGCGATTAATACATTTAGCCTTCTATTATGTGGTTTTATAAATTTGTATGTTTGTGGTATTGTTTCACGCGTAAGTACTAATACTCTTCTGAAACTAGAAACGGTAATTGTCCGAAGTTGGTCTCTATTATCCCAGATCAGAAAAGGCCAGCCGATTTTTTCCGACCTCAAGTCGGCCCACACTGATCTTTTTTGTGTTTCTTTCTTTAAACCATACAAATAAAACTGTGTATTTCCCCTGTGCCTTGGTTGATATGAACATTTATGTATGCACACAAACGATACTCTTTTCTTTGTGCGGTGCCTAAGTTAAATTTACTCCTTTCAGGAGAACCATGTGTTGAGTGTTAAATACTTTGACATCTGAAAGCTGTGCAATGCAAGATTTTAGAATGATTATATCTACACTAGTGAGATTGATATTTTCCCAAAACTGAAACAATAGTTATAGTTGTAGTAAATGAAAATGTAAACTTCGCAAAACTCATAAATCATGAAACACTACTATTAAAAAAAAGCAAGAAATACGCAGTACAATATTATTTTAACGAAACTATATTGTGACATTTGACATTAATTTCGTTCTATTAACAATATATATTTTGTATTTCCTTTTACCAAGTTTTTATTCCAGGCAAATATCATCGCTACTCGTCATGTTTCCCATCACCAGAAATGAAAAAAGAAACAAAAATAGGCTTCATAGTATCAAGATTCATGTTTGTCAGAATAGTTTTCCCCGTTTAGATTCCAGCTGTGTTAATCAAAGTGAACCATACAAAAATTTCTAAAAAAAATATTATCTCTTCAGCAGTTGTCCGTTCTTTTTTTTAGTTTGTGCAACGAAAATGTTCTTTTTTTTTAATGTAGCAATCAAAAGACATTTTTTTTATTCTAACTTAAATTTATATTACCCATTCATATAATTGCTTATTTAGCTAATATTTTTTTTTTTTTTTAAATACCATTAAAATTGGATGCACGCTACTTTGTTATCTTAATTTTTTATTGTACATACATCAACAAAACTATTGTGTGCAAAACAAAATGTGTAACATTTAAGAGGTAGTTTGCCAAATGTATCGTTAGGCGTTACGGATAACCACCCTGCCACTTCACAAACTGCGAGAGACTTAACACTGAGAATGTGAATTGACATTGCTCTCGTATATGATTTTGATTTTAGCCAGAGCTTTAAAATAAAAATATTTTTTTTTTATGTGTTTCGCTGTGTAAATAAATGTTTACCCATTTCTACATTGTAAAGGAACTAATATGAAAATATAGAATTTATATGTAATATTCATTAAACGCAGAAGACTGTTATTTAACCTTTTTAAACTGAAAAAAACCCACGAACCATAATAGTTCATTTATTTATTTTTTAAAATAAAGAAAAACATGACAAAATGATTCAATAAAGAGTAATAAGGGGAGAGAGTGCAATCTAGTAAGCAAAATAGTCCTCATCATCATCAGTAAGGCTTCAGCCCATTTAGGGCCCTGGTAAGTTCCACCACATCATTCCATTCGGAGCGATCCATGGCTTTCCGCCTCCATACGTAAACCCAAATTGGTGTAAATCCGAGGAAGCAAAAAAAAAAAAAATTTTTTTAACAAAGTGAAGACAAACCTGAAAGAAGGAACTTAAAAAAGAAAAACAACAAACATTTCGCCTGGAAGCCTTCGTCAGCGAACAAGCAAAAGACATAAAGCAATAAAAATGTTAAAATGGAACTTAGCTGAGAGGTAGTATAAGAGAGGGCAGTAAATAAGTATCGTATATTAGTTCCCTAGTATATAGAAATGCATTGTTAAACATGGTATCTTAAGTTAGGATTTCGCATTATACGCGGATGGGCCTGGCAATATTTAATTAAAGGATATAGACTATTCGGATAACTCCAATGCGAAAAAATGCACTAGACTCAATCGTATCGTCGATCTAATGAGCATCACATCTTCATGTAACCAATGTTTTTTAAATAGCGTCCCTTGAAGAGTATTATCATAATTGTAGCGATATTGACACATTTCATTTTAAACATTACAATAATTAAAGAAAATTGACGTTATTTTTTTTAATCACCTACTTTATTATTATATGCTCAACACCAACAAAACCTGTACCACGTCTTTGTTGACTTCAAGAAAGCATTTGACACGGTTTGACATGCTGCTTTATGGGCACAATGAGGCACTACAACATCAACACAAACCTAACCAGCATGATATGCAACCTCTATGATAAGGCCACCAGTGCAGTCTTCCTAAACATCAACATCGGAGAATGGTTCAAGACCACAGTTGGAGTACGACAAGGCTGCCTGCTCTCCCCCACCCTATCCAACATCTTCCTAGAGAGAATTGTCAGTTGCTCTGGAAGCGGATGAAGGGACAGTCAGCATTGGTGGCAGAACAATCACCAACCTACGCTATGTGGACGACACAGACGTATTGGCTGGGAACGAAGAAAAGCTAGCAAAACTGGTATAGCGTCTCGATAAGATCTCGTCGTCCTACGGCATGCTCATCGGTGCCGAAAAGACAAAACTGTTGACTAATAATACCGCAGGCATCACCACTGAAATTAAGGTCGGGAAGGAAAGATTAGAGACTGTCGGCTGCTTCAAATACCTAGGAGCATTAGTCTCAGAGGAAGTCTCCAAGCCCGAACTGATGTCCAGGATTGCGCAGGCTACAACAGCACTAAAAAAGCTCAAGAAAATATGGAATGACAAAAATTTAGCCCCCAGCACCAAAATGAGGCTGAAGTGCTCATTAGTCCTCTCCATTTTCATTTATGCCTGCGAATCCTGGACATTAACAGCCGATCTTGAAAGGAAACTAAAGGCGATGGAGATGAGGTGCTTCAGAAGCATTTTTGGCATCTGCTATAGGGACCATATATACAATGATACAGTGAAAGAAAGGGTTCGTCAGGCATTTGGGGAGTACGCTGACCTATTGGGGACTGTGAGAAACGCAGACTTCAATGGTACGGCCACGTAACAAGGAAATAAGGGCTTGCCAAAGAAATATTGCAGGGCACCACAAGAGGAGGGAGAAGAAGAGGAAGACAAAGAAAAAGCGTGGGGAATAACATCAAAGAGTGGACAGGACTAACACTGGGGATGCAGTGCGTAGACAGAGAGAATAGAGGAGGATGGTTCACATGTCATCTGTGGCGCGCCAACGGTCCAAGGACTAACGGACATGAGGATGAGGATTTATTATTATTAAAGTTATCGAACAAGATCAACAGATCGCGTCATACAAGGACATGCCCCCACCCCCCCCAACCTCACCACCCAAAAAATGTTAGTTTCTCGCATTATATACTTAAAACGTCTAAACGCGTATATATGGTAAAATAGAAAACGAAAAATCATTACATTGACAAAATTACGGGCTTTATAGGACAACAGCAGATAACCGCTCTTTAAAAGATACATTTAGCAAAGGTCATCACAGATTGAGTTTTTGGGGCTACTTTTTCTTTTTTACCCCATTTCACGCGCTATATTATTAAACTGGGTGCTGGGTGGCCAAGTGGACTAAACTGAGCATATCTCAAATTGGTGGTCTGGAGTTCAATTCCAGCCAGAGCCCAGTCAAGCAAAAACACCACCATTCCCGGGTGGATGGGACGCGTTAACTTTTGATGGCAACTCATATAATCAAACCCGGAGATGGAGTCCCGAAGGGCGGCTAACATTGATATAATGAAACATCCCAACAACTCCTGCGAAGTCACTGGTGCCAAGCTGTATCATCCATTGATGTTCCCTTGGGTTATCCAGTGGCGTGGAGAGAGGAGATTTGCTGTTCGAAACCAGCCTATATTCCTTGACGTGGATAACGTGGATTTCGTCCTATGAAGCCCACTCCATCGTCACATTGGGACAGACGGATGCCAGCATTATTAAGCGTGGGCTTCAGTGTAGAGTTTTTAAAAATTAATTTATATTGCATTTTTATTTTTTCTGATAAACACAATGATGTCTTTGTTTTCTATTATCTTAAAAGTAACATATTCTATTTACTAAACTTCTTTTTTCGGCAAAATCCCCAAATTTATTAATTAAGAAGGATTTGTCTATGGCTATTTTATCGATATCAACGCGACACCTTTAAAAAGTTACCTTGAACATTAATTGAACGATTTTTAAAAGAACTCCCTTTCAATTTTCAATATTAACTTTAACTTTATTGTGCACCTTTCTTTTAAGTCGGATTTATGTGAGCAAGTGAATTAAAACATTAAAAGATTACATCTAAGGTTTTTTTAAAAGAGTTTCATAAGACATTATTTTGTTGTTCTTATCAGTGTTATGCCTTTATGTTATTGTATCAAGGACTTGATTGTGTTAGAATGTGTAGCTTAAGGACATTATTATTATAAATTATATTTTGAACAATCAAATGAAATAGCATTGTGTGTCAATTTCATTATCATGTCTTGGATGTATGTTTGTATTTTAAAGTATACAATTCTACTTAATCTTTGTGATGAAATATATTTCAGGTTAAGTTACAAAATTGTTTGTGTTCAAAGATTTTATATTTAACTTTCTAACTAAAATTACCTGACAATTGTTCTGACAAAGCTAAACTGCAAAAAACATATTACACAATAATTAACTGTAAATAGCGGAAGGGGCGGGATTAAAAATGAATATTGTCCCCTGGCTCCAAAGATTCACGCCATTGACGTAGAAAGGCAGGGGGGCAAATATTTGGTATTCCCTGGTGTCATTTGTTTTCTTTAGATTGAGTGGCGGGATTTTTTAACAGCTGTAGAGTTTCTATCAAGAAAAGTAGCGCAGCAAAAAAAGCTAACCCACCTAGGGTGGCGCTAACACTAAGAACGCCACTGGGCAGTGCATATATCAGCGCCAACATTGTCAGGGCAAGAAAAACTGCCATTTTATCGGTAAGTAGGGTAGCAATCGAGCATTCAGATGACTTTTCATAACCAGAACTTTTTAAAAATTATTTAACAATCAAAAGTTTATTTTGGAGAATACATGATATGAATGTTTTAATAAGCCTATTTGATCAGGGAAAGTAATGTTTCAAGCGTCAGGGGAGGCATTATGGCACCCAGTGCCAAACACAAACTAAAATCATTCTGGTTGTGCTGCGACCAAGATAATCTTTTAAAACAAGATTAGATTCAACCCCTTCACATTGATCGACGTCATGGAAGGGTTAGCATAAATTGAGAAATCAGAAAAATCTTGAGCAAACGCGAGAGCAGGGGTCCCCTTAATTTAAAATAAATAAATTCACAATGCAGTGATACATTGTGGTGCAAATTCAATGTATATTTCAGACAATGTGTAAAGGGGCATTTCAGACTTTCATATATTTGCCCTTTGATGTCTCTGGATAAATGCTACAACACCAACATATTCCAACTATATGTGGACTACATATCAGCTTATGTTAGCATGGACTGGAAATACCTGTGCGATGCTCTCCTGGAACTTGGAGTCCCTAACAAACTTACCCGACTCATTCATATGACGATGGATAACTCCAAAAGTAGAATCAAAGCACAGAGAGAGAATACTCCAGGAAGTTCACAGTTAATCAGGGCCTCGGAAAAGGAGATCCGTGAACCCTTTCAACATCACGCTAGAATAAGGCATTAGAAACATTCGTGTGAGCACCACAGAGGTAGTACAGAATAACCGTAAGGAATTTTATAAAATCACAAGTGCAATATCTGGTACACAGACGATGTAACGCTACTTGGTAGAAACAACAGGAACAACTTTGAAGATTTCACGGTCAAAGCTGGTCTTGATGTAAATAAAGCGAAGGAAAATATATGTGATAATGTCAGGAAATACGCACACTGATGACAACATCAGTATGAACCACCACACCTTTTAGAGAAAAGCAACTTTCAAATATCTAGGTGTGTCTATAATAAGCAAAAGGAAATATAATTTGAGTTGAAAGCATCAATTACAGCGTGCAACCATTCTCATTTCAACTTACAAAGGCTAATATGAGGCAATAACATATCTATGGGAACAAAAAAGGCAATATACACACTCTACTAAGACTATTAGTAACTTAAGTAAGTGAGACTTGGTTCCTACTAGAAAAGCTGAGAACCTGCTCAATATATGACCCGATGATATACAGTTTTGTTTTGGGAATCCGAACAAAAAAAGAGCTATATCAATTGTAAAAATACCCATCCATAGACGCAAACATAAAAAAGGCATACTGCCATTGACAGGACACATTGAAATGATGCCGGATTCTGAAGCAACAAATACGATCTAAAGGAAAAAACCTAGGGGAGACGAATCATCGGTCGACCAAGACTGAGATGGATTGACGATGTAGAGAAGGATTTACAAAGATTTGGGTTCACGCATGGAGGCTGAAAGCGATAGATCTAACCGAATGTAAGAATGTGGTGGAGCAGACCAGGGCCCTCATGGAATAAAGTACCACTGAAGAAGAAATTTCAGACTTTTGGGTGGAAAGCGCTAGAAATTGCAATAATAACAGGACATCGCTAACTCTTCCACCAGCCAGATAGTAACTAATTTCATTCCAGTTGGGAGCCCTTAGGGTCCTTTTTTTTTCTCGAGAGATACTCCTTAGCTTAGACTCGCCCATTAAAACTTCATAGGCCCCGGAAAATATTTTTGATATATTCAAAATGCAAGAATGCATTTTTGTACATTGATAAATGTAGTTTTACATCATTTTACACTTAATTGGAGAGCAACGGGAGATATGGTAGTTAAGATTGTTTGTGTCACTTGACCTCAGAGCCATCGTGTGAGGTCTGCAACCTGTATAGATGCACGGGGCCTCGTTTATTTTAGGGGCGTCAAGTGTTGCTGCAATTACTTTAAATTATCACCTTTTACTGCTAGGTAAGGAAGGACAAAACCAAAGAGTAGCAGGGATGACACAAAAAGTCAAGCGACGTCTCTGCTTGACTATGTGTGTTATACAATATATATATATATATATATTTTTTTTTTACATTTTAGAGAAGAGTAGTGTGCATTTTAAGTTTAAAAAAAAAATATATGTTTGTGGTATAAACTCCATAAAAAATGATCTTACTACAAAATGTTCTTAAAATTGTAAAGATAATTTCTTCCAAGAACAGGTATCCATCAAAAAACGAATAAATGCTAAAATACATTATAAACGAAAAATAAAAAAACTAAAACACACGTTTATTTCTAAATATCTCCAAGTTTTACCACAGTCAAAAATAATAAAAAAATAAAGCTTTTCTGTAGAAAGTGCTATACATTTTTTTGGTTTTCAAAAATGGTATAAATCGCATGCAATTGAAATAATTGTTAAGAAAATATGCATTGTTTACAAAAGACATACTATGTTTATTAATGTGTGATATTATGTGAAAGAAATCGCATAGAAATAAACTTTAAATTCTTAATATTCAGTTGATGGAAATGTTAATTTAGATTTTCAAACTACTATAATTTGCTTCAGATCAATTACAACTTGGATATTCGATATTATTCTTTAAAACAATTTTTACCAATTGCATAAAATTTATTTTTATCTACTAACAATAATTGCACTAACAAGAAAATCGAAATACTAGATTTAAATTTTTTTTTTTTAAATACGTTTTTTAAATATATATATTCTTTCTACTGGATTATCATCTAAAAATGATTTTTTTTTTTTAAAGTTTAAAAAAACTGGGGAAGATTGTTTATTGTTCTCATATTAAACAGGCAATGTCGTTAGGGATTTAATAAATAAAGGCTAATTTTTTTTTTTAATAAATCATTTTATTCTACTGTTCCCTAAACTGTTTTACAAAATTAGAAAGACACTTGATTTATTAAATGTCCACTTTTTTGTATGCAACCGGTAAATTCCTAAATTTTCGTTTTAAAATATCTTTTTTTTTTAGTTTCATTTTTTATGTTTTAATTTTATCTAACTCTATCTACATGCATGTAATCTACTACATTAAACACGCGTTTCTAATCATGATGCTATTATACACTTTATAATTAACAGTTATCTCTACTTAAACAGTCATACTTTTATGATGAAATATAATTTGAAAACAGAGTGCACATGCTTATTACTTAGCAATAACTATATTCAATTTATAGAAATAATATAGATGTTAAGTTGGTTTAATACAGTTTTATTAAAGTATTTCAACTTGTGCAGCTGCAAAATATACATTAATAAAAATACTGATATATGCGAATAAGAAATTGTAAGATTTTGGCTTATGAACAGGATCAGCCAATTTTCAAAAGAATACGATATTTATAATCGAATTATGTGAGCCTGTAAGAAGATTAATCTGAACAATATGAGTTATCAATATCTATCGAACAAAGCGATATTGTTTCGGTTCCCTAAAATGTAATAGATGAAAGGCATAAAGTTTTATTACCTTTTAAATTTCTATACAAATTAAACTTGAGTAGTTTTTTTATTAATTTTCTTTAACACATTTTCCTCGATTGGGGGGCACTTCGTTTGCTCGGGGGGGGGGGGTAATGCCTAAAAGAAACTCTGCTTGTCCGATTGATTTGAATTTTTACCCTGTTACCATCTCAATTTAGTAGAAATTAATGCTCTCTCTCTCTATCTTAGATTGTCTAGTATACATTTTTTTATCGAGGGGTAATGCCTAAAAGAAACTCTGCTTGTCCGATTGATTTGAATTTTTACCCTGTTACCATCTCAATTTAGTAGAAATTAATGCTCTCTCTCTCTATCTTAGATGGTCTAGTATACATTTTTGTATCGCAATTAATGTAATATTTAATCCCACTTCAGAATAAATACTTTAAAAGTAGGCTTTGACGTAAATGCCTTTATGTCTTGGGCAAAGTGCATTCATATATGGACGTTGGTCATGTAAAAAATTGTTTGTGTATTTCAAAACCATGTCTTAGCCAAATGATGCACTTGCAACAAATATATCCTAATAACCAACACTGCCGAATCAGTCGAGTACCTGACTTAATGCCACTTGGCGTGAACTCAAAAATTTGAGATTCAGGCACATCTGTATTTTTGGTATTTAAAATTAGCGGTATTACCCTTCACCTTGCTTATGTATGCGACTCATACCAGTTTCAACTGATACAATTATGTAGGCAATTCATTAATGGCTGAGATAAAATTAATTTTAGTTGATATTTTGACTTTATAAAATCAATGTAAAGTGGGCGACTAAATTATAACATTAGACACACATCCTGATTCTTCGATTATCTGGGATAGCTGATTTATTTAAAGCATGATATCAGCTATTTTTTAAAATTAAAAATTAGAGTTTAAATGACGAAGTGAATCAATTTGCAAACATTTTTTTGAAAGTGTCCAACTCAATTAGAAGATAAAAGATCATTATATATTTCAAGGTTAAGGGAAATAAAAGTGAAACAATATATTGGATAACGTGAAAAAGGAACGCAAGAAAAAACTACAACAAAAAAAAAAACTACAAACGAGTAAGTGGAGAACTTTCAAATGCAAACAAACAACAGTAAAAACAAAATTATGTAAAAATATCAGCTGAAATGTAAGTGAAACAAAGTATGGGCAAAACAAAAACAAGAAACAAACAAAAAATATTTAACCTCATAAAGACAGAAGTCAACGTCTAAAATGCAAATTAAATTTCACGAGTTGCCTGTGCAAGAAATAAGCAATTAAATTTTCTTTAAATGTTGTTGTTTTTTTGTGTGCTTTATGTAGCAGCCAAGTTTGTAGAATTTGGAAATAATTCCAAATACATTTGAGTTAAGTCAATCTACAAGTCAGCATATAATCAATCTAACTACAACTCAGCTAAGTGTTTCTATCTTCAGTGTGGTCTTGCAGAGATTATTTTATTTGCTAGTACAACTGTTAATCACAAGTGATTAATTTGTTTAATACTTTTTTTTTAAAGTTATAATTTAGTTTTATGCATGATAATCTACAAAACTTAAAACTAAAAAAACATATCTTTTTTTATCATAACTCACATATATGTATACACACTTTTCAATTTTATCCTCGCATTAAAAAGTGATCTGTTTTCTTTTAAATCAATTGCCTCTTTTCATGAAGGAAATGACTTATTATCTTGTTTCTGTCAAGCAACCTTGAACTCTATTTTAAATGAAGCACTTTAGTTGTGAGTTGACATTTCCTTTCATATTGGTAACAATACTAATAATAAACTACGAGTAAGTCAAATACCATGATAAATCACACTTAACTATTCATTAACATACGAGGATGCTGCACTCTGTTCATTTCATTTTTTAAGTTTATCCTATAGGAAGAAAATGGATATCCATGCTTTACCCAGACTTATGTGTTTACTAATCATGTTGATAAAAAATTCTGGTAATTTAACACAAACTATACAAGCATTTATTGGATTTTAGACACTATTATATTTTTTTAATTGATTTAATTTAAAAACCAAAAAATAAGCCTTTTAACATTTTCTCTGAGTTGTATTCGAAGATTATGAAGTTGACGTCTATTTAAAAAATAATACTGTATAAAGTGTGTGTTAAAGAACCAAAATATTATTTCTTTCAAAATAAGATACATAACATACACATTTAAATTTAAAGTGAAACATTCAACTGATAGGATTATATTATTTATTTGAAAATATGGTAAACAAATAAACATTTTTAATTTAAAATTTAACTTTCATTGAGTACGTTTTAAATTCTCTAAAAATAATATTAATTTTCAGTTACGTTCTGTGTCATTTAAATATTTAACAATTACCCCACCCCGCTCCCTCTTTTTTTACCAAACTTTCCCCTTACATAGAAATAGTTAAGATGCTGTCAAAATCCAATATGAATTTTCTATTGATTTTATATGCATACTGTTTCATTATTACCAATATGTCTTAGCAAATTTTCAAGTTTATTTGACCCCCTTTCTATGATTGGTGTTATATGATTCAAAAATGAGTTTATTCTACTGATCTACGTACATCTGTTTCCCTTCCAGAAACAATGACTTTAATGCCAAGTTGCCCACCAGCAGAAGAAGGCAAAAAACATACGTTGGTGTTTCAAGGGATTTTCATGGAGGACTTTTTAAAAAGCATTTATGTCATTCATAGGGATAAGATAGCGATAGCCAAATGCTTTCCAGCAAGTAACTGTAAAAATTTTATGATGGACATTTATGAGGCAAATGTAGCTGTAAACATTACCAGCCAAGCTATTAAAATTACCGTGAATATATACAATGTCTCTAGAAATACTCCAAGAACGTGTGGTAATAACTGGTATATTAGTGTCAACAATTCAATAACAACAAAATGCACAGTCTACATTTATTGTAAGTTGTTATGTTTTTACAAAAGATAACCATGAATATCGTTTTACATCAGTTCATATTTACTTTACTTTGTAGCATTTTGTTTTACTATTATACGAATGAACAATGTCTAAATTCATTCGTTTTAACAAACTTAACTTTTATATTTTTCACAGCAATAAACAAATTAATTGAATGTGAAAACCGTGTGATTGACGATGACCTTTATGTAAACTGTTGGATGTTAAAATTATTTCCCGATGGAAAATGTCAAGCATACATGAAAGAACATGAGGTTTGTTACAATATGTTGGTAACGTGTATTTCATATGTTATATAATGTCTTGTATTATAAATTAAAAAAAAAAAAATAAGAAAATTATTTTAATCCACAGATATATGGCAATAAAGCGTTTATCGACGTTAACTACACAAACATCGACGTATCCAGTGACCCAAATAACTTTATATTATATTGCACATTTGTCATACAAAAAATTAATCTCGACTCTGAAAAGATAAAAGTATTGGTCACAATGTACCCTAATATCACTGGT
Organism: Lymnaea stagnalis; assembly: GCA_964033795.1. Classification (NCBI taxonomy): domain Eukaryota; kingdom Metazoa; phylum Mollusca; class Gastropoda; family Lymnaeidae; genus Lymnaea; species Lymnaea stagnalis. Next base: position 226,419 of record CAXITT010000082.1, read on the forward strand.
CAGGACGATGACACTACTGCTGGCGTCACAAAGATGATTGACTTTGACTCAGGTTAGTGCACTAAACTTCCTGTAAGTAGATGACTGTGTTATTGTTGTACTTTCAATACATTAAATAAAGCTAAAGCATCAACTTGCTGATAAAAAAAACATATTTACATTCTATTTATTTGTTTAAATTTATGTCTGCTATATGTTAAATATTTTTTACCTTATTAATTTGTAATTTGTTTGAAAAGCTAACATATAGATTAGAAATACAATATAGAGATTCAAAGAAAAGAAGTGACAGCAATTTTCAAAAAAACAAATGTGTTCATGCAAGACTGTTACCAACACAATTTTGTTTTGAATGCTACAGTTGAGAACTTAAGATCTCAAACTTATTATATTTTATGGACAAAAGAAAAAGTAGCTATTTAAAAAAAAAATTCTTTTTTAATTTGTGGAAAGATTTTAGACATAAATGTTACACATAAGACATTCTTACTTTTGTTCTTAATATTTGTATATAATGCTATATAACATAGTTATGACTTGATGCATACATGTTATATGACAAGTATTATATTTTATTGCGTTATTGTGTTATATTATGATCCGTCATAAATGTCACCTATTAATGAACATTCAAGTATAACGTAATGTGATTAGAAATCACAAAATATATTCGATGCATTTAAAAATTTAATCTTCAGTTTATCCACATTTTGTTAATTACATTTAACGTCAAGTCTTTTCGGTCAATTTTATAACTTACTAACGAGTATCAAGCATACGTATCAATGCCACTCAAAGAATAAAGTGTTTGTGATTTAATTATTTTTAAAAATAATTTTATTTCGACATTAATTGTTTGCTGTGGTGCCTAAACATATAAATTAGAAGTTTTTACGACGCGTAAGCAGGCTACAAGTGAGAAGCATGGATTATTAAGAATTAGTCAACTCACTTGTAGTGATTCATCCTCCAATGCATTAGATCTGTATGAAATTATATTTAAAAAGTTATTGTTTTTAAACTACGTATTTAAAGCATCAATATATATATATAATATATATAATATATATATATATGTATATATTATATATATATATATTATATATATTGATAATAATAATAATAAATTGTCTTATTAAGCGTGGTACCCCAGCCTAGGGCTAGGCTCACCGCGATGTACATAAAAATAGTATCAAAAGAGACATAATCATTACATTAAAATAAAATATATTTATGAAGTAAAGAACAAAAATATATATATATATTCAACCACCCCACCTCATAACTTTTACAAGGCAAATCATGGAACTCAACCAGCAAGATCGTTTATGGGTCAGAGGAGGGGAATCAGTCCCGGTAGTATAATTTAAAGAGATGTGTTTTGAGTGCAGTTTTAAAGGCCTGGGTAATTGGTATATTTCGTATGTGTAGTGGAAAAAAATTCCATCGTTTGGGGGCGCAGAAAAAGAAAGATCATTCACCATATGTTTTAGTGTGTGTCTTGGAAACGGACATAATACGCGTGTCTGCGGAGGAGCGAAGCTGTCGAAGAAGCAAAAATTATTAATAAATGTATCATGGGCCCTTAATATATAGAAGAAGAAGAAGTTCGTTAAGATAGGAAGGGCATTTTATGTTCAATGTGTCCATTATGGTTTTCAAGAACTTCTAGCTTGACGCTATTTTGTATGCTTCTGTCAATATCAGTTGCAGATTTGTCTCTGCATTCATTGGCTCTTGCCGATTTCAGAAAATAAACAACTGTAAACTACAACCGACGGTAAATTTTTATGAAACAGCTCATCATTTTGCGTAACTAAATCGTTTTAAAGCGGGACAGCTTTGTAGCCTCATAATCCAGTCAATAGAGATGATGTCTTCCAAGTGAAAAAAGAAAAAAAAAAAAAAAAAAAGAAATCTTTTGTTTGAATTTTGAGAGTTTTCTCAACCCATTTAAATTCTACAAATCAATACTTGACAGAAAACAGGCTAACATTATTAATCACTCTAATTAATGGTATCCAGGTTGAACGATTCCACATAATGTTTCATTTTTCAAAACACACCAACAGAAACCGGTAGGCGATAAAATTATACAAATATCTATGGACAATATTTACAATGCTCATTGTACACGACTTGTTATGCTATATACATACATAAATATATGTACAGGAATAGATATAAGGTATTTCACTTTAGAAAAACTAACCAACTGTCGTTTTAAATGATTATTGTATATTGGTATGCATAATTTAACTGGATGACTTGAGAAAGGCAAATTTAATAGGATTTTGCCTGTGGGGCGAGTTTAGTGAGTTACTTTAGGAAGTGTCTAGAAAATTATTCCAAGTTAAAATAACATGAAATTACCATACTTATTATGATTCGGCATTTAATTATTCCATGTCGTCATGTTACAATGTTAAAACCAAAGGCCAAAGGATTATATTACAATATTTACAATCCCAATGTAACTTATTTATTTATTTTTTTGTTAGTTAAAAACAGGTCTATATTTTCAAAAAAATCAAACAATCATCTGTTTTTTTTTACATTTATATTCTATTTTTTTTCAACTAAAATACATATGTTCATTCGTCCATTAGCAATGGTCAAACATGTTTCCAAGACACCAAATACGTGTAATACTGGATTAAATATGACATGCAGTGCTACACAAGCTGTGCAAAGCAATGTTTTATGTGAGGTGTCAATATCTTTTGAGGTAAGCATCGCAAATACAAAGCATAAAAAAGTCCTACTTTAATAAGAAAAAAAAAAGTATTTATATTGCTCCTGTTTGAACTGTGGCTTTAAAAAAAAGTTATATATTTTTTTCAGACTTATATAAATACAGCAAAATTAAGTGACTCTCACTTAGATGAAAATAGTTCAAGGGATCTAATCCAATCACTCTGCTGTTGGGTTTTACAAAAACGAAACATATCTGTGTGGAGAAACAAAATATCGATTATGATTAGTTACAATGATACTGATTTTCACGACGACACGAGATTTGGCACAATTGATGTTTTCCTTTCAAATCTTACTGAGTAAATATTCTCAATATATAGTATTTCTACAATAATTAAGTTATTGTAAACTATTCAGTTAATTTGCTTGGTATAAACTTTCTGAACCAGAAAATGCATAGACTATATTTTGCCTTTGGCATATCTTCTAAACATGTGGAGTGAAATTACAATTAAAAAGAAAATGGTAATACTATTACACATCAATAACTTGTTTTTTTTCTTTTCTTTTTAAATACACAATCTCTTGCATAACACAACAATCTGTTACTGAGAGACTGCACACGTAATGTCAAAGAGAAAGACGCGATCTCTTGCAAATGTGAGCTAAATGAAAGCAACATTTTCGATTTCACACTCCTGTGGCACCAGAAAAGTGAGAATAGACAAATAAAATAATAAAAAAATAATAAATTAAATGGAACGATTGAAGAAAAAGGTGAGTTGCAAAGTAAGTAAATTACATTTTGATGTTTTAACAGATCATGGATAGTTAAATTTAAATTTAAAAAAACCAAAAATAATCCAAAAAATAAGCAGGAAATGCTTAACTCAATAAAAACCACGACCATTCCTAATTTTTGATATTGAAAACAAAATAAATAAAAGGCTTCCAATTTGTCAATTTTGTTCATACCAATTTTCACACTTTTTGCCTACTAAAGACGATGAGTAGCTCGTGCATTAATTGCTATATGCACCTAGCCTAATAAACCCCCCAAAAAAACACAAAACAAAAAGAAACAAAAAAAAACAACAACAAATGATGCACTGGGTCGCTAAAAGACTGGCTGACGATGGGTGTATTTGAAATATATAACAGAGCTCAGATATTCCTCTTTTCTAAACAATGCATGTTAATTAAGACAGTGTAAATGTTGCCTATTTCTGACTAATATCAGAAAAAGGATTGATCGGGACGTGTTTTTAAGTTTAAACGTATGTGTTATAACTGTATACTCGATATACTTTAAAATGCGTAATTGGTTTACTTTAAGCATTTCTATATTGGAATCATTTAAATTCAACTGCAGCGATTACGCAAAAAACTAAATAGAAGAGTTGACAAATGATCATACAATCAGAGTAAGATGAAACTTGGGATCACCCCCCCCCCACACACACACACACACCATCCTAGCCGATTCCCTTAAAAGATTTTCACCTGAAAGGATAATATTTAATGTAAACAATGTTTGTATAAGGTTTACTCTCCTAGATCTATACAATGTAAATAGTGTTTGCATAAAACATAATTACACCTATGAAATATAATCATCATCAAGTGTCCTTTGAGCTCCTTTTGTAACATAGAACCTCTTTTAAAGCAAGCCATTTTTCACGATCTCTAACCAGTATGTTTAGTTCTTCCAAACAATTTTCTGTTCTCTTAGCCTATTCTAGTACACTGTAACAACATATTCGTTCACGGATCTTCTTCTGCGTTGTTTATTCTTTGCAGAGTCAGTTCTTCACATATCGTTTTTTTACACAATAATACCTCACTTAAATAACTGTATTAATGTATAAAATTATAATTGACTTTACATAAAAATCAGGAAAGTATTTCAACAACTCTCGCTATAAATCCAATGACTACCGAAAACGTAATATATTTACCAATTATAGCTCGCCAAATATTAGTTACAGGATACATGTACTTCCCATCTAATAAAGTTACTTGACAAAATTTGAACTCAAATAACGCACATTTAAAAATCCCAATTTTCGCTTCAACACTTCCCCAATGATACGTTAATGAACAGCGTTTATTTCACACCCATAAATTATATCAATATTCTGATGTCCTAACCACTTCTTTTGGACTTTCGATTAGTCTACAGAAAACTCATGTAACGATGCAATCCAATGATTCCAATCATATCTATTGAGGGTCATAATCTTTCGGTTGCAGATCATTTCATTTACCTGGGATCCAATATTTCTAGTTCTCTCTCCGTTGATGAAGAAAAAAATATCAGGATTGCAAAAGCAGCAGCACCTATGGCTAAACTGAATAAGCGGGTGTGGAATAATCTCAATCTAACTGATAACACAAAAAAGTGTCTATCAGGCATGCGTGCTTAGCACGCCCTATATGGTAGCGAAGTGTGGGCCTCATATACCAGTCAGGAGCGGAAACTTATAAGTTTCCATCAAAGATGTCTGCGTCGCATTTTGCGCATTCGTTGGCAGGACAGGGTGCCTAACGTGGAGGTTTTGAAACGTGCACACATGTTTAGCATATTCTCCTTTCTAATCAAGAGACGCCTTTACTGGTTAGGTCATGTACTGAGAAAGGAGGAAGTACGTATCCCAAAGATACTGCTTTATGGAGAGTTGGCAGATGGGACAAGCAATATTGGACGACCGCACCTGAGATTTATTGACGTTTGCAAAAGGAGCATGATGAAAAGCCAATATTGAAACAAATGAATGGGAGTTCATTGCCGAACATCGCTCCAACTGGCAAACAGCAGTGTTTAAAGGAGTAAAAAAGGCAGAAGTTACTCGAAACGAGGCCCTCGAATCAAAAAGAACAATGCGAAAATCAGGAATTTACCCGGTTTCAACATTCTCTTGCGAGAGGTGCGGCCGTGATTGCCATTCAAAGCTTGGCCTAGTGAGCTACTCGTCAAAGTGTAGAACTATATAGCTACACCATCTTCTCACGTAGCCGGAAGGATGCCTTATTATTAACAACTTCCGAACGGACTATTTACTACTCCATATTTAAATTGAGACGATTTTATTTTGAAAAAACAAAAACAAAGAATATTTTACGCACCAAAAGCGGTTGAGTTATACACACACAAAAAAATAGCGTAGTTATCGGGAATTATATTTAGTGCGTTTTCCGGAAACGGAAGAGGTAACATCAGAAATAAAATAATATACACATTATTATGTTGCTCTAACTCTAAATCCTAGATACATTTATCCACAATGAGTTTACTTGTCTGAACTGATTATTCAACCTAATTTAAAAAATGGATACTGATGATATAATTTCTTTCTTACAATAAATCCCTTGAATTTTTTTTTACGCCACGGTGATTTGATGAGTTTTTACTCATGTATAATCAAGCAGTTAATACCATGAAGTTAAATGAGAATAAGACGATTGGCAAACTAAACATTGGAGAGATGGTTAACAGTAGAGGAGAACTCTTAACTAACAACGCGCATCTTTCATTTGACTAAATAGGTCTTACCAAAATAGTTATCGTTTACGATATGATTTATCTGGAGCAAAAAATTGTACACAATTTTTTAAATATTTTATTTATGTAAACTAATTGTGTTTTTCAAGTATTAATTCTTTTTCCAGATGGCAATAATAATTCTCCAGGAGTCGACAGTTTTAAAGTCTTAGTAATCATGCTTTCAATAACCTTAGCGGCATTATTGTCATATTTTATGATTTGTAAACGGATTTTCAAAGGTGACCATTTTATATCATTCCTTACTCTTATTTTGCATTATAATTCTTATCATATATCTATATATATGTATATATATATATATATATATATATATATATATATATATATATATATATATATATATATATATATATAGAGAGAGAGAGAGAGAGTATATATTATATATCACACAAATATAATATTTTTATATATATATATATATATATATATATATATATATATATATATATATATATATATATATATATATATATATATATATATATATATATATAGAGAGAGAGAGAGAGAGTATATCCTTTATGACTCAACCAAATAGAAGCGTCAGAAATATCATTTCAAATTAAACATTTGCCTATTCGACTAAAGAATCGTTCGTAAGGTGATTGACTTTAAATCAGTATTAAAACTAAAATGACTAATCGAAAATTTTAATAAACCATTTGCTGTAAACAAGTAATCTTGTATATTATTTTTTTTTAATTAAAAAAATGTATAGCACATATTGAAATGAAGAAAAACTGAAAGGTAGTTCAATAGCTCAAATTTAAATTAAAAAATACATTTTTGGGATGGCTGGAGGATGGGAAAAACAGAAAAAAAAATGGGAAATAATAATCAGCGATTGAATTTATCATTAAAAGTATAGTTTTGTAATGTAAAATCATACTGAAATGATATATTCTGTAGTTTTCTTGAACCTAAATGTTCAGTAACATGCTTAAGTGAAATCAGATTTTTTTAAAAATATTTTTTTAGTAACAGAAAACCAAAGCTACATTTTATTGAACATTATTTAGCGAAATAAAATATAGTAATTTCAAATTCTGTACCCAGTTGCAAATTAACTAAGCCAGTTTACAATAAAAGGTACTTTTTGTATGTTGAGTATAAAAATTCAAGTAAAAGTTGTCATTGCAACTGTTGCATCAAAATATTCCATTAAAAAGTTCTATTTAAAAAGAAATATTGTCTTGATCCGTTGCTGTTTTACTCCTACTTGCAGGTTTCTTCAAAACTCATACGTCCTTTTTTAAGAAGTGAGTTTTACGAATATGTTAGTTATTGTTAATTTTTAAAAGGGGTTCGCAAATTGATGTATATATATATATATATATATACATCATATATAATATATATATAATATACATTATAAAATAAATAAAGTATATATAAATATGTAATATTTTATTTATTTCATATATAGACAATTTTTTGTAAAGCACGCTTGCACAAATTTTGTGCAAGCGTGCTTTACAAAAAATTGAGATATATACTTTATAATACGATCATTAAGCAAAAATATAAGGGTCTCACCCATCCACAAGTCAACTAAAACAAATTAAGCAGATTCAATCAAACAATCCTAAAATAAATGTGCGATACATGCACTGGAGCTACCTATAAGCTATTTCAGGAGGTATTAATAAAACTAACATTAAAAAATAATGTTTCCCTATATTCTTAAAAGCTCACATTTGAAGGACAACTATGAAGGTGAGTAGGAAGTTAATAGATTTTCCCGTTTTTAGATGATTATTTAATTGATAGTGACACATATTTTATCACATCGTATAGAAATGCACTAATTTTCAAAATGAACGTAAAATATAATTGAAACAATAAATTAAATTTATCAAATTAATTTTTTTTAAAATAAATAAAAAAAGGTATATATATTTTTGTTTGAATACATTTATGCCTATTGTAAATATAAAACAATGTGAATCATTGTAGACAACATAAATTATCTGAAAACCAGAAATGTAGGAATTATGTGAAGTTTATCAAAGACAATGTAGCTTTTAAATGTTTTACTTAATTCAACGTTAACCTTTAATGATTTTTTTTCAATCAAAATTATTCACTATAGAAGTGTTGATTTAAAAAAATAAAAAGGTTCCATTGATTATTTTAAAAAAATTTTTATCTTGATATACGTTACATATGATTAATATATTAAATGTGGCATTGTATAACCCGTTATTTTGAAAACAACCGCTATTAGCACGAAAACCACGTTGACGCCCAACGCGCGGTATGGAATTTGACCTCGGGGTTAGGGTATCATAACATTACAGCAAGAGGGGAATGGGCCTCTCAGCCATCTTGTAGAATACTCAAATATGGGAAATCACTATGTGTGCTTTAGTTACCGGTACAACTTCAATAATGTATCGCTCGGGGACCCTAGCGTATTTAGTTATAAATTATATCTAGCTATTCCGTAGCGTATTTACAAGTCTCCATCGTTAGAGGATATTTTAACATTTAGTCATTAAGGTCGCTTTAACATTCATCCGTAGTTGGCCCCCGCCATTTCTTTTTAAAATATATAAAAAACTATGTAACTCACAGAAATATAAGAGAGTATATTAGAGAGCTGAGACAAAACTGCTGAGAACACATATAAGTCGTTATGGCTTTGGTCGGGGATTTTAATTATTACTCGGGATTAGTCCCCAGAGTTAGGCATTTTACCCCAGGAAACTGGCCAGAAGGCAAAACGTAGACCGTCTTGGTTTAGGTCTGACGGAGGGGCTCTCTCATATGTCCGCGCACGGCTTTATAAAGGGGTGCACACTAAGTAGGGGGTAATTTAAGGTGGGACAGCATCCCTGAAGTGTGTCATTATTCAGTGTGGCCCATTGGAACGCTCTCTATTTTCCTTAGGACCCTTTTCGTCATAGGGAACTTTTCCTTTAGAGTTAAATAAAGCTATAGTGCTCCAGACCTGACTTCCTTCATTTTCTTTATTAGTAAGTGTCAGTCTCGATACAACCAATTACCATCACCAACCATTACCCAGACCTCGCACTAATACATATAGAACTCCTTAATTGTTTAAATAAAATATAATTGCGTGCTTTATTTACAGAAGAAATAAACAACTGTCTGATTTACAATTTGGATTTAACAACAAAATATGGTAATTAAAGCACTTTAATAAAATACACGAATTATGCTAAGTTATGACCTTTTGGTGATTTTAGATTATTTTATATAAAAGTAATCTTATTTTAAGATTAAGATATATAAATTGATTTAAAAATTGTGTTATTACTTAAAGTAAATTGTCTCTTAATCATATACTTGGAAAGTATTTGATTATATTGAAAAGACAATTTTTATAGGAAATTTAAAAAAAAAAATAATTTAATCAAAAAAATAATACGTCTGAGTAAGCAATATTTACTAAATTATAGTTGTAGATGTTCAATTTGTACTCTCCAAAAAATACTAACTGATTAACTAGAGTTATGGAAACCATCAATGCCATAATAATTTTTAGTAAACTAAGTTATTAATTATTAATATTTATGAAACTGCCAGGAGTTCCAGTTTAAAGTATGGAACCGAAATTGAAAACCATAACAATATACAAAATGTGTACAATTGTACATAATCTCAGAAGTTAGCTAGTTTGCGTTGTATGTCAAAGAAAATAATATACAGAGAGTGAATTTTAATTAAGTAAACTAATGTTCATTAAATACATTATAGTAAAATTTGTTTCTTCAAAATGACTTTTACAAATGTATAAAATTCGAGCATTGTATTTAAATAATTAAATTTCTTTTTGTTCCATTTATTTATTTGTATTTTATAGGTGACTATCAAACCATCTCTTCGGAGACGCAACTGCAAACACCGTCAAGTACTTCAGAAGAATCTGTAAATTTGATCAACTTTGACAGTTTACCTTGGACTCCTGAACTACCTATCAACGATGTAACTGAGAGCCACACTAATGATTTAATGACACGAGTTGATGTTAATGGCTGCTTGTATACTATCGTTAACAAAGCTGTAAAAAGTCGGTTATCATAATAATAATAATGTTTTTGAGGTTTTTATTGTATTACATTTACTGGCTTAAATTTTAAAATAGTTAACAAAATTCAAATATATATTTCTATTGATCTATCTTTATATTTTGCAATTAATCTGTCTATATATAGAAAATGGTAGATAGCAAAAGACAGGTGCTATATATATATATATAAATATATGTATGCATATATATATGTATATATATATATATATATACACATAGATATATATCTATATATATATATATATATGAAATTATATATAAATATATAAACTGTGATGAAATATATGTTTAATTTATTATTGAATACTATTTAGAAAGAAATAAGCCAATAGAATGAGTTTATAACATAAAGACCTACGATTATTTGCAATATTTCGTTTTAAATAGCTATGACATTAGTCACAAGCAAAATAATGCGTCAATTGACTTTGAGATTTCCCACATTTTTCCACAATACAATTTCTTTCTGGTTTCGTCTCAAGTGTTACTTTGACTTTGTATCTCACTAATCATATGAAACAATAGCTTACTCATCTGGCGCACTACATCAGAGAAGTAAAATGTACCATCACATGATCGCATACTTTAGACATTTGAACTCATTTTTAAAACTGAATTATGACATTAAAACACGTTAAGCACTTAACGACAGTTTTCATTTGAAGATGCATGTATTAATCAAATAAAACGTATTTATGAAAATAGTTGTTTTTTTTTATAAAGTATTTATATCATTGTTGAATTACAATGTTTACGATAATGAAAGTTTAACCCAAACAAGAAAGATTCGCATTATGCGGTATTCATCAATTTAAAAAAAAAAAAAAAAATTGTTTGTTATTTTTTATGTTACATCATATTAAAAAGTAAATCATTAAGTTCTTCATTACCTTTACGGAACGTATTTTAGGTCACATTTTTAGGTACTATCTGTAAGGTCAGGGACAGTTGAAAAATCCGCTACATAGTTCTTTATGAAATGCTATTTTTAGCTTACATTAATCACATCGCCTGATTACATTTTTTTTTAATTTTAAGAGATATACCAGAAAGGGAAATAAAACAGTGTGATTTAAGTTTCACATATTTCTTTTATGTTAGCAGAGTTTTGAAACTTAAACGACCGGAAAAATGCATAATTGCATATGATCTGCAAGTTAAACATATTTAAAGCCTTTATTTATAAATTCTAGTACACATGTTATACTAAATTAACAGTGAGGTTCCAAGTTCCAAATAATCCTATAGTACTTTTCGAAATGGTTATTTTATAATACGTGCTACTGAAAAACGTATAAACATTGTACAGCATGAAAAAAAGCATACTTGTTCACGATATGAATTTTGAAATTATTATCTTATTTAAACTTAAAAATTGTATTATAAGTATAAAATGATATACGCCAAAAATAGTATGTATTGTAGTATTTTATTCATGATTGTGTTTCATATGTTTACTGGTTTTTTTAAACGGCACGAAAGCTATGTTAACTTTTTGGCCGAAACCAATTCTACAACAATTCAACTACTATATATATAATATATATATATATATATTATATATATATATATATATGTGTGTGTGTGTGTGTGAGTGTGAGTATGTGTATAATATAAAACAGACAATAAATAAACGTCTTTAACATTAAGAGTTATTATTTATTTTAATGTTTTATTTAGTTCAATTTGGATTTATTTACATAATTTACATTATATAAACTATCTAAAGAATAGGAAAAACTTTTGTCAGAAGTTAATTATAGTTGCATTCTCGTTAAAAATGGAAATATTAATTAACAAAGGAATAATAATTAATTCCGTCTGGTAGTTATTGCTTTTAATTGCTTTTTTTCTATTAATATTTAATATATGTTTACAAGTATGTAATATTCAAAGACATTATTACAGTGAAGTGCCTAGATATATTGTTGATGCCCTTCCATGATTAAAAAACAAAACAAAATGCAGATCACAAACAACATTTTAATTATAGTTTTGTAGACCCATAATTGGTATAGAAAAACATCATTATTAACATAAAAATAATTATATTCAAATAAAAAAATAAACTATTATGATATTCTATGAAAGTCTCTACACCTGCATGCACATCACAGTAGCCTTCAACAGCACTGTTTCTTGGGCATAATCAGTGAGCAGTTGAATGAACAAAAAAATGATTATTTATTATTTCTTGCACCTTCTCTATTCACCATTTTCTTTACAATGCTTCTTTATTTTGCCTTCAATGACTGTGTAGAAAGAGCTTACACCATCTCAAGGAAATATGCCAGTGTAAATCATGCTCCAGTTCTTAAACTGCTTTTCGCTGACGATGCCATTTTAAGATGAGACACATAATTAGATTTGCAGTAGTAAGATAATCACGTCCTCCGTGCCAGTAATAGTTTACGCTGACCACTATTATATAGAAAACTAATGACTTGATGCCAGAAGCAGAGACCCCTCCAAATATAATTTTTAAGACCATAAATTCTCATTGTTTGAAGATTTCACATCCCATTTTTCCAAGATCCCTACCTCACTCTATCCTAACGTAGAGGTAAACATCAAGCATCAGCAACAATGGCTACATCGAATAAAATGATGTTGAATAATGCATATCTAACGAAAAGCACTAACGAAGCGACTATTAGTCATGAGTTCTCAGTAAATTTCTGTATCGCTCTGAAGTGTGGTCCATATTTATTAGTCACGAGCGTAGACTAATAAGCTTATACCAAAGATAATTATGTAATCTCAAAGTCGATTTTTTACTTTGTAAAAAAAAATATAAAAGATATTGCTGTATTTCAACAACTTATCAAATTTATTATTCACACGGACAATTTTAATTCAGCCTAGAAAACCTATTTTAAAAAAAAGATTTGAAATAGAGATTTTTTAGAATCGATACTAAAAAAATAAATCAATATTACACACATGTTAATTTAAACTTAAAGTCAAATTTATGATAACATAAGTATGCTCTCCCATGGATGAACTTTTAAACAGAAATATGAAAATCTTAAATGCGGCACATCTTGATAGTTGTCGAAATAAATTTAATCCAATTTAATAATATACTTAAGTGCGGCTTATAACGCGGACGAGTTTTTTGACATATTACAAGCTCATTTAATAATACTATATCCTTAGGTTCGGCTCATTGTACAGTTTCTAATCAATTAGTGCTCTAACATTCTACACACTTAACTATTTAACAATAATTAAAACGTCTTATATAAAATAATAACACGCTACATAGACAACCCCCGTTGTAACAGGCGGCACTACATATCCGGAGAATACAGCAAAACATACACATGATGCGCAACCATTATGCATTTTTACGATTCAAGTAGCCAAACACAACGCTGATTCCAAGACTTTTTCGTTGGCTCTTATTCAGATTCAAGTAGTTACTCACTATATTACGAAATAATCAACACAGCTATTACCTATTCGTAAATTTATAACATTATCACAGTCGGCCCTAAATTGGTGCTTTGTAACACGACAACACATATGTTCTTCATTCCCTTTGTGACTGATCTAAAACACTACTTAAGAGTGTAAATGGGAACATGCACTACTACGAAATGAGAAGAAAATCGCATTGCAACGAATTTTCAAGCCGACGAAACGATTAATTTTTTCCCAGCTAAAATGACTGAAAAGCTCAGAAGGATCAACTATAAAACCTAGAAGGAACGACAATTTTGAAAGAACATACAAAAGGTTTAAAGTCTGCTCACTCCTAAACCAGACTTACGCGTAACAAAGCAGTCTGATCTCTTCATTCTAATAATTGACGCCTGTAGATTCTGCCTAGATACTTATGCTGAAAATAATTCCTCTCTCTTCCTCGTTGCTTATTTTGTACGTCAGCTTTCAATATCTGCTTCTAAATTAATTGCCGTAGAACTTAAAAATTGGTTCGCATTTGAGATGAAACATTTTTCAGTGCTCTCCCCAAACTTATAGCCGTACATTGGTCTTCCCTATTGTCTGAGAAAAAAACACAAAAAAACATGAGCGCCAAAAGTAGGCGATATTATTTACTTCGTTATTACTGCAAAATACCGGTAAAAACTTACTTGCCCCCGTATTTCGTATGTCTCTATCCCTCACCAGGCCCCAAAACCTTTTCTGCAAGAACTGTAAATGGGGAGTCAATAGTATTAGGATCTACCTAAACTTAGATCGCCGTGTAAATGTGGGACTATCTCATCCAACACCAATAGTGGAAACAAATTGATCTCGAAATAATTATTTCACTGTAATCCACTTTAGGGTCTGTTCTACAAATTAACCATCTTAGGAGTGGCCCTTGCACTGAAATCATACTCTTCAAGTTCAAATATGTTTTTTTTTCTCATCGTGGCAAAGGTCCTTGGGTAGAAACATGATCCCTTCTACAAATATCGGTTAGCATCATTGGGGCTGGTTATCCTTACGAATTGTATTTCATCGATGATTTTTGTCTTCCTGTCAGTTAGATAGCCTATGCAGTATTGTCTTACAACTGAACCATATCAGGTAGTTATAATGATAACGCCCATATTGTTTCGAATGGATTCAGCATCCAGCTAGTCATGGTTATCAAATGGTGACCCTGAAGAATAAATGGAAAAGTTTTTCTTGGTCTTAGGCTCCAATAATTTAAGGCTGAAAATTTCACGTTAATTGTCCAACACAGGAAACCTTAGAGCCGACGAAAATAAATTTACTTACACAATCGGAGAGATCCAAAGGATTGACCGATAAATACAAGACATTATAATTAGAAATAATACATTATTTAAAAAAAAAAATGTTAGCAAGTAACTAGATTCCAACACTTAAAAAATGCATTGCTATGAACGTTCTTGTCATTTATTGGGCGCCAAATATCCAAAGCCATAAGCATAAAGTATAACCGTGTGTGCCAAATGTGATATTTTCCAGACCAAAAGGAATTTTTATTTTCATTATTTAGCAGTATATGACATAGTTGGTTAAGTTCTGTATATTAAATTGAATTTAATAATTTTGTTTAATTTTATTTTTTTTAAATATTTATAAGCTTTAAGAAAAAAAAATGGCTTATATGTGCAGGTAAGTGGTAAATCGCTCTACAGTACACAACGTGAAAAAGATGCATAGACCCCAGACATGTACCGTTGATGGATCGATTTATTCAACACATATAATTCTTTTCACCAAGGTCGGTATTTACATATAACTCGTAGTGGCTATCCTAAGATTTGGACTCCTTAGAAATGTATCCGTTCCTAAAGTGCCTGAAACAAAATATTTTATTTGACAGTTTTTTTTCGCACCAGCTGTAAATAAGGCAGATTTAAATATTATTATGTTATCAATATTGCATTTTGAAAGGTATAAAAGTTCCATTTTGTTTTAGTTGAAAATTATCACTTGCCCAATGTCAGGGTCTATCATAACTGCAAACAATGGTATTAATTGCCCACTTTGCACATTTTTCAGCATTAAACCAAATACAGTTCAATAGACAAAACTGGTTGATGATTAATTTCATGTGAAATCGAGCAAAAAAATAAATATATATATTAGTTTTCTAAAGTTGCAATAAAGTCTGAAATCAGCATTAGGGTCATTAGAAAATCAGAATATTATGTCGTTTTTGGGTATTCCAATTGGTCTAAAAATTAAACACAATATGTCTCTTCTTCAAAACTAAACAGAACGATAACACAGAAATTGAAAATATATCAATACAAACAACCGTTCATCTATATTAAACTCTTTGAGATATTGAATGTGTCAGTGTTAACATTGGCGCCCATAAAAATTAGTGTGTTTTAGTGTTAATCTAGACTCGTTTATTGATGAAAGACACGGCTTTAACGGCAGTGCATAAAATCTATGTGAAAAATTCAAAATTCAACCTTCAAGAGTTTGAATTTAACGTCAAAGTCCTAGTACAAATTCAAACAAAAAATCAACTTTAATAATATTTCGACTGCAAAGGTCAAACACCACCACTACCACTCAAGCTATATATAGATACGAAATAGGGTGGTTCAATAAGGAGTTCCCTAGCACGCAAAATATAATTCCCAAAAACTACGCTAAATAATATATATACATATACAAATATATATATATATATATATATATATATATATATATATATACATTTGGAAATGAAATCGTATCAATTAAAGTATTGTGTAAAACAATAAATATATAAATCAAAAAATATACTATAAAATATATATATATATATAAATATATATATATATATATATATATATATATATATATATACATTTGGAAATGAAATCGTATCAATTAAAGTATTGTGTAAAACAATAGGTGGTTTAATAGTGTTTGGGACATGAGACTATTAATATAGTTCATGGGCTTGAAATAACAAGTGTGCATTGACTTGTCATTGGGAAAGTGGTGTAGCAAATATTAGGATTCTTAAATGTGCCTTACTTGAGTCCATGTTTTGTCAAGTAACTTTACTACATAGGAAGTACAAGCATTGCTGTCGCCAATGTTTGGCGGGCTATAACTAGTCGTTAATAATGTGTTGTTGTTTTTTTTAATTGACATGATGACCGGAAGAAGTGTGAAAATATTGTTTTTCTTCAATTCAATTTCACATTTTAAAAAAAAATATATATTAAAAAAAAACACAACTAAAAACCATGAACTAAACAGAAAGAATAAACAGGTCAACATACCCTTTTTATTTACACTAATTATTACATGAATAATAATAATAACGTGTCCGAAAATACAATTTAAAAAATAAATTATAAATGTAAATATTAAGAAAGCGTTTAATTTTTTTTTTCGGTGTTCTTATATAATAGATTTTTTTATTATATTGCACTATTAAGTTAATACATGTTAAGTTCACCAATATATATATATATATAATTAAAGAGAAGTCCACCTGAGAAGAATGGATTTTCAAAATTTATTTGACTCCCTAATAGTGACTGATCGATCCATGCAATAGCTATGTTTGAAATTATATTTATAAAGATCATTTAGTGCATATAAACAATTTAGGGGCCCAGGCATCAAAAAGATATTGTAGAATGGATGTACTTATTATGTCACAAACCAACTGAAATTTCGCAGGTTGTATTTGATTTAATTCCAATCACTCATGCAATAGCTCTGTTTAAAATCATATTTACATCGCTTATATCAGAAAATTTA
The DNA here is from genome assembly GCA_964033795.1 of Lymnaea stagnalis. Lineage (NCBI taxonomy): Eukaryota > Metazoa > Mollusca > Gastropoda > Lymnaeidae > Lymnaea > Lymnaea stagnalis. The sequence goes on from CAXITT010000082.1 coordinate 243,944, forward strand.
GGACGCCTGGGAATTACAAGTGCCCCCGGAGCAAAATTAGTATAACAATAAAAAAATATATGTTAGTTTCTCGGCAACCCGATGCGATATATGCTTAATTAATCCGTCTTTGTACGTTGATTGGTTTTTACAATGCATTCTTAACTTTTCTACACAACACAGACAGATGACATATTCTAGATAATTAGTGGCAGATGAAGGGTATTGCTAGAACTGTCCCACAGTTTGATAGCTCAGTTTGGTACTAGTACTAGTAGTCGTGCAGCGCGAACTAGTTCCTAACGTCTGCATTATTATTGAACGACTGCTCATATGTACCTACGCAAACATATCTAGTGTTCAGTGTGATTTCTGATACCATTCTCAGTCAGTCAATCTTTCTCTCCATTCCCAACTACACCCCGCCACCAATACTTCAGTCTCCATTGTTTATAAACATCATCTGACCGACCTTGCCTTTGCTAGACTAAACTGACAAGCGAAGCGATTGGCCTTAAATGTTTAATACTTATATTCTATATTGTATTGGCATATTGTTTAAAAAAAAAAAAAAGAACAATAATATTAAAATATCTCATGTACAAAAAAAAATTAAAAATAAAAAATAAACTGACAAGCGAAGCGATTGGCCTTAAATGTTTAATACTTATATTCTATATTGTATTGGCATATTGTTTAAAAAAAAAAAAAAAGAACAATAATATTAAAATATCTCATGTGCAAAAAAAAATTAATAATAAAAAGTAATGATGAAATAATTCCAATAACTTTATTTTAATAAGCAAAACCGGTTATTTCTTTCAAAGCACAAATATGTAATTTTAGCGCCTACACCAATATAAATTGACATACAATTGATGTTAAACGAAAACGTTATTATTGTTTTTTACCAGAGAAGGATCATTTGGTTAGAGATCATGCCGCTAGAAATCTTATTTTTTGAATATGCAAAAGAAAGCACGAATAGTCAGTTTGTGCGGTAAGATGTTATGTATTTACCTTATAGAAATTTCAATACGGATGTTAGACAATTGAATGTGTGAGCTTAGCATGTAGATACTTAACACCTTCTTGATCAGCAATTGTACAGTTGAATGTGCCGTTTGCTATTTCTGTGAAATGTTCAGTTAAGCATGGGGGGGGGGGGGGGGGGGGGGGGGGGGTGGGATCGGATAGTTAGATGGTCGGTGTTCGCTTTGTTTTCTTACTGTTATTTAAAAATCATGCTTCATCCCAAAAGACTCGAAGCGCGGTACATAGTCTAGTATATTAAAAGAGACATGAAATAATCTATAATATACCGGATTGAAATTCTAAATTTAAACCAGGAGCCATAATGATCAACAAATAATGTGCTACTTTTGTAACAATGTCTCATGCAAAACAAAGGTTTACAAAACACATAGCCTATATTTTTTTTATTTCCCACATCTTTGCATGATTAAAAAAAAATATATATATATTTTTCTAGGTTGGACTCTATCAGAAAGTTGAAAAAGTGGAATGATTTTTGTTAACTAGCATTTCGAATGTCAATTTTATTTATATATTAGTTTTAGAAAAAAAAATTATGCCTGATTGTTTTAATGTAAAATAAATTCTGTAGATTTGGTTTTTAAAAAAGTGTTTTAAAGTTTATCTAAATATAAGAGGAAATTTGAAATTTATATGAAAAAACAATGTTTAGTATTTTTAATTTAAAAATAAATATTTCAATCAACTGAATATTGGAAAATATATAACTTATTTGCACACGATTTCCCTTAGACAAAAATCAGACATTAAAAAATATATAAAGTCTTTGTAACCAACACAAAGCTTCTTAACATAGTTATGCCTTTCATATAAGATTAATAAAAATGACCAGTTTTCAGAACTTTTTAATTGAAATATTTTTTTTACTACTTTACTTGGTAAAAATTTGAAATAATTTAGTCTAATTCATAAATAATTGTTAATAAGTGAGTTTTTTCCAGGTAAATATAGAATATAGAGTAAAGTTTGCAGTGCTTTTTAGTGATGGAAATATTTTTTTTATTTGTCTATGTGTAGAACATTAATTTATTGATTAATTAGATATCGCTCAAAATAATGAAACTAAAAATAAATGCCATATAACTATTTTTTTTGTAATATACAAATTTTTTTGTTTGCATTACACATGCAGGTCGTTCCATCATGCATTGAAAATACAAATATTTTTGTTTGCATAACACAAGCAGGTGATTCCATCATGCATTGAAAGATGATAATTAAGGAAATATCCTCATTACATCTGTAAAACCCTAAAATATCTGAGGCCATCTGCATCGTAAGTGTTTGCTTGGGGCACATAAGGTTTCTAAGGTTAGTGAATCCTAAAATTTTAAACTAGGATCTCTTCCATTGCTCTCAAATTAAGTGTAGAATATTGAAAAACTAAGTTCTGATGTGATAAAATGCATGCTTGTACTTTCAATTTATCAAACATTTTCTGGGTTTCTTAAATATTTAATAGGCGATATTAAGCTAGGGCAAAAGCGTACCCACAAGGGTGACACCCATCCACCCTTATGGCACTACAACCCATGTAGGGCTTTGGCCTGCCTCACTACTTACTTCCACTCAGCCCTAACTAATGCTTTTCTTTTTCATTCTTTTATTCCCAGTTGTTGTAGATTTTTCCCACATACATTCATTTAAGCCTACGTCTGCCTTTGAGCCGTTTTTTCTCTGGGGTTTTGATGATGCACTTTCTTCCCTCCTCTGTCAAATGGCATTTTCTCTAAATGACCTGCCCATCGTAGCCTGCCCTTTGTAATGTTTTTTCCTTGATCCTGACATAGACTTTACAATACTGTTTGTCTCTTATTCTCCATCCATATTCATCCTTTGAGCGTCCTTATATTTTCCTGAGAACGTTTCTCTATCATGTGTTCAATAGGTTTTCTTCGATTTTTTGTTAGGGTTCAAGTTTCATTTGCGTGTGTTACAACAGGTTTGTTTACATTTTTATAAATAGTCTCCTTTCTTTCTCTTGTAATGTTTGTACTTTTGAGTATTTTCTGACTACTGGGGTATTCCCTGTTTCAGGATGATATTCTTTATTTTATTTCTGCTAGTCATTTGTTTCTTTCATTTAAAAAAGATCCTAGATAAAAAATACACCTCTTGACTTTGATATAATTTTTTTTTTCTTCTGGGTAGCAGGCTCTAGGATCTTTCTTAAATGCTCACCAGACCCCCTCCACCGATCATGATTTATCGGCACCCTCAATTTCCACCCTACTTCGCGATGAAAATGATCCCAGCTTTTGATATCGCTAGATACACTGCCTTGCAGTGCAGTTACCATTAGTGCCGCCAAGGTTTCCCCTCCTCCTATTTACAACACAAACTCTGGCCACTGGCAAATGGAATGCCCCCCCCCCTCTAAAATTTGAACCCCCTCCCCCGGGGGAAATGTATGAACAAAACACTTGCCGAGAGTATATTTTTTAAAGTTAATCCATAAGTCAGATCGCCACAAGAACTAAAAAGTATAATACCATATTAATATATGGTTACCATTCAGGAGAATGTGTGAGTAGTATATTACGCAGGAATAGAAGCGTTTTGTTGGAGTTTGCGGTGGGCTTAGGACATAAGGAATTTGACGTAGGGATGAAAAATACGGACATGAAGGATAAAGGAAAACATAAGGAAAAAGGGAGAAGGTAAGAGGAGTTAATTACGGGTCAATAAAAAAACTTATTTAGTTTTTAAATTTGATTTTAATTAATAAGGTTAAATTTTTAATAGTGTTTTAAAGGGGATTTTTAATTAATGAGTTAATTTTAATATAGAAGGCTCTAAAATTGTTTGAAATTTTTAAAATAATTGTTTTAATAAATTTATTTTACTGTCGAAGTGTTCTCAAAATATTTTTTAAAAATATTTGTTTAATTCAAAATTTTAAATAACGATAATTGAGTAGTTCTTATTTGACTTCAATGAGTTATTTTTAAAGAATTTTTCTTATTGTATTTGTTTAAATTTATTGTGAGTAGTTCTCAAACTGGGATTAGGTGTGATCATAATTTATTTCATATGGACAAGAAAGTCTACAAAATGATATAGAAAGTTCTAGAAGAGATTTTTAAACAAATTTTTTGTGTATACCCACTGTTGGTACCGTTATCATGTGTTTCCCATTGAATGATGTTAGGAATCAGTAGTCTTACGGAGACGTATTTTAATTATTGTTTCTAATATTTGTATATTTTTTTTAATAATCGTTTGGCTTTATGATCACTTTGTTTAACTTTATTAAGTGATTGTCAATCTTAGGACAGCAATTATTAGACATATGGGTGTTTTGTAGTATAATGCTTTTGCCTTGAGGAGTTTTCATTGAGTGTTTCTCTAAAATTAATGGGTTAATGAGAGATATCTTCTTTTGTAATAGTTGTCTTGAAGTATCCTAATTTAATATTTGGCTTAAGAGTGATTTTTCTAAACCTTGGGTTCGGGTGTACTTTACCATTCCAACAGTAGTGCAGAAGAGAACCAGACACAAGACACGAGACACCAGACAGGAGACACCAGACACGCAATATATGGTAATATATGGCATCCTTCCGTCGGCGTGAGACGATAGAGTAGCTATAATATAGTTCTACACTTTGACGAGTGGCTCACTAGGCAAATCCTTGAATGGCAATCACAGCCCCATCTCTCGCAGGAGAATATTGAATTCCGATAAGATCTTGATTTCCGAATTGTTCTTTTTGATTCAAGGGTGTCGTTTCAAGTATCTTCTGCCTTTTTTACTCCTTCAAACACTGCTGTTCGCAAGTTGGAGCGAAGCGATGTTCGGCAATTAACTCCCATTCGTTTATTTCAATATTGGCTTTCCTCATGCTTCTTTTGCAAACGTCAATAAATCTCAGGCATGGTCGTCCAATATGTTGTGTTCCTACTGCCAACTCTCCATACAGCAGTATCTTTGGGATACGTCCTTCCTCCATTCTCCGTACATGACCTAACCAGCGAAGGCGCCTCTTGATAGAAAAGGATAATATGCTAAACATGTGTGCACGTTCCAAAACCTCCATGTTAGGCGACCTGTCCTGCCAACGAATGCGCCAAATGCGACGCAGACATCTTTGATGGAAGCTATTGAGTTTCCGCTCCTGACTGGTATATGTGGTCCAAACATCGCCGCCATATAGGAGCGTGCTAAGCTCACATGCCTGATAGACACTTATTTTTGTTTTATCAGTTAGATTGAGATTATTCCACACCCGCTTATTTAGTTTAGACATAGTTGCTGCTGCTTTTGCGATCCTGATATTTATCTCTTCATCAACGGACGGAGAACTAGAAATGTTGGATCGCAGGTATGTGAAATGATCAACAACCCTCAATAGATATGATTGGAGGGGACGATGCTTCTTGCATCATTACATGAGTTTTCTGTAGACTAATCGAAAGTCCAAACTCTTTACAAGCGTGTGATAAACGATTAACAAGCCCCTGCAGACCATTTTTATTCTGTTTGAGATCTTAAGGCGGCATCGTCAGCGAAGAGCATTTCACGAATCAGCACCTTTTTGACTTTGGTCTTTGCTCGAAGGCGGGCGATATTGTACAGCCTACCATCAGGTCTGATATGGACGAAGACTCCCTCCTCACAGTCCCTGAAGGCAAATTGAACAAGCATCGAAAAGAAAATGGAAAAGTGCTTTAGTGTCAATACACAAACCTGTTTTAATCCGCTGCTAACTGGGAATGACTCAGAGACAGTTCCATTGAAAGCTACTGTGCTGTGCATGATTTTGTGAAATGACTGTATTATTGTGAGCAGACGTGGGGGACGACCTTTGCAAAATACTGAAAAGGCCTCTTCGACTTACAAAGGTCAATGAAGGCAAAATAAAGTGGCATATGCTGTTCACGACATTTCTCCTGCATTTGAAGTAGCGAAAACATATGTCTATTGTTGAGCGCCCAGTCCTGAAGCCACACAATACCAGACTTGAAACTAGAGACACCCCATTTTAGACACCAGACTCCAGACACAATACACAATATCAAACAATATTAAATTTTAAAAGCAATTATTGACTTAATTTTTTTTTATCATTACAGTTTACAAAAAAACATTAGTACATTATGTAATCATAATGGTGAGAGTATATTTTGGCTTGTCATTTGTGAGTGTATATTTTCGCTTGCCATTTCTGAGTTTATATTTTGACTTGTCATGTGTGAGTATATATCTTGGTTTGTCTTTTGAAAGTGTATATTTTGACTTGTCTTTTGGGAGAGTATATCACAGCTTTTCATTTGCAAGTGTATATTTTGGCGTATAATTTTTGCTTGTATACTTTTGCTTGTTATTTTTCAGTGTGTTTTTTTTTTGTCATTTGTTAGTGTATATTTTGGCTTTTAAGTTGCGAAAATACATTTTGGTTTTCATTTTGAAGAGTAGTGCTTGACTTGCTTCAGGGGATAGAATTCGAGTAGGGCAAGCAACAGCAGGTGATAGTCAAGGAAGACGAAAATATAGAAATACTAGCAGCAGCATGGAGTCAAAAGAAAATACTTGAAGCTAAACAGATTACTGATATTCATGTTCAATCTAATGACTGTTGACCCCTTAAAAACTTATTTTAAAAAAGCAGTGATATGAACCCTGTAAAGGAAGCTCTATAAGATGGGAAGTTTACGAGATACTGCCAAAAAGGCAAAGCTACACGTGCCACAACCAACAGAGTAAAAACAGAGTAGAGCTTGCAATTTGGCTTTCTTACCTGACTAGTGTACTTAAAGAATATAGTAGGTCATAAAACGGAGCACTGTCACACGCGTCATGTATAGGAAGTGTCCATTAAAGATGTTTAATTCACTACACTACCCTTAGTCATGTCAAGCAGTTATGAAGTAACCAGCAATGTGCAGTTGGAGAGATGCCCTCTTCATTTATAAATTTTGACAGGAGAAGCTCCTGGCCAATCACATCACAATCAGCACTGAGGTCTATCAGGACAAATAGTTTTAGATCGTCGAGGCGAGCACTTCGAAGAACATCATTCATGACACGGCCTAATGACGTCTCAGAGCTGTGTCCAGGCAAATTCAAACTTAACAAGGACGGCATAAATGTTAAGATGCTGCATATAAAGTGCAGGTTGGAGACCAAGCTAACATTCTTGCAATCATTTGAGACCAGGCCTTTTCTTGTTGGCGGAGACTTTATGACCTTCACCTTGAAGAGAAATGGTACCAAAGAAGATCAAAGCCCACTATTCGCAACCTTAATAAGTACAGGAGCAAAACTTTAAGACAGTCTGAACAAACTTGGTTTAGTTGGCTTCAACCACAGAATATGTAGCTTTAGATGCCATGATGCACAACCTTAATAACTAAAGGAAATAAAACTTTCAGACAGCCAAAAAAAACTTGGTTTAGTGGGCGTCAACCACAGAATATGTAGCTTTAGATGCCATGATGCACGACCTTAATAAGTACAGGAAATAAAAACTTTCAGACAGCAAAAAAAAACTTGGTTTAGTTGGCGTCAACAACAGAAAATGTAGGTTTAGATGCAATGATGATACAGCTCAAATGTGTTTGGTAAGCTGGAAAAATTCCACTAGATGGTTGCTTTAAAGACATTCTCCACTGGAGACAAATCTCCAAAGTTCTTTCTGATTGCTTTAATTTTGTAGGTAAGAGACTTGCCCGGGTTACCTGCAGCTTGCTTGCTGCTCATGTCATGTAAAACATAGAGTGCTGCTTTCTTACCGAGAAGGTTATTCACCTCAGAGAACTTCTTATGAGATTCTTTACCTGCTGCCCAAAGGAGAAACTGAACATTCTCAGAATTTGATTGCTTGATTTCTTGCGCAAACACGTTCCTTGTTTTCCGAACTTTATCAGATGTTGATAGATTCCAGCCAAGGCAATGGCGATCCCTAAGTGTTGGTGCAGCAACATGCATAACTAAATCAGCAGAGTCGAATAACTGCTAGAGAAGACGTATGTGCCTGAATCTGCATTATCCCAGGAAAGTTAAATTCACATGGGTTAAGAAGATTCATGTTGCTAATGGAGGTTAAAGGTTTCCCATTTTGTTCATGAAAAATTGTATCTTTGAGCTTATTAGCATCAGCAGGCGGTGGTCTGTGCAGAGCGATCGTACTTACCGTTTGTTTGCATTGAGAGATCATAAAGTTTATACTCTCAAAAGAAGAGAACGTTATCAGTTTACACAGTTTTACAGAAATGGATGATCCAAAAATAATAATGTCAGCTACTTATTTGTGATAATGTCATTGATGATCAATGATATATTTACAGATTATTGCACAATAATTAGCCCATCGTCAGTATTTTGACGTAATATCTTCATGGAAGCTGAGTGACGAAATCTAATCTTCCTCTTTCCCCCCACAAAAACATGTGGCTGTTTTCTTTTTAATTAGACAAAGTGTTCAGCACTTCACTCGTAAGGATATAGCTAAAGGGAGCATAGCTAACGCATCTCAATAGCTGAGTGGTAAAGATTAAGAATTTCTTTCAAGTTTATTTCCGAGACTGCCAAAAGACCTAAAACATACAGACAACAAAAACGACCTGCAGGCCTGAAAACTGCTACACAACGTTCCGCGTGTTTCATTTAGAAATTACACACCGCAAGACGAATCATTTTGTTAGGAGTGAGAAAGTTCAGCTACTAAATACTGAATAAATACAGTTTCTGAGAAAACGAAAACCAGAATTTGAAAGCACAGAGAAAAATCTACAGTTTCTTGGTTATTTTTTAAATAATTATGTTTGTATGTCCAGGAAACGTTCGTTTCCAAAAGAATACAACTATCCAGGAATATAATTTGAAGCAAATATTACAAAAATGAGAAAAAGTATAAGACATTTCACTGCTTAAATGTTGACAAGACGTGCCGAATTTTATATAACACACTTCTTATTAAGAGCTAAGTTACTGCCTAGACTAAATAAAAATGTAAAGGACTTTACAAAGAAACTCACGAAGCAACTAAATCGCAATTTTATAATACATGATATATTTCAGTGTGCGATTGATTTTTTTTCCATCAGAAAGAACACTACTGTTTATTGTAGAGCGTCGACATGTGTGTCTGCGATTTAAAACATTATAACTATATTTAAAGATAGCGGTGTAGTTTCTGATTGCTAAGTATCAGCTGTTTCATCACTTACTTATTTTACCTCATATGAGTGCACTCTCCGCTCCTAGTTATCATAACAATTAAAATCATCTAAGGTCTATATGTGCGGGTCGACTTATTTCCTCTATCTGTAGTGTTGATATGCTTCCTGCATGTCTAGGGCTGACCTAATTCATTAAAGTCTTGGGACAATCTGGTTCCTGGATGTCTAATGTGCGTCAGTCGGGAGTCGACCATGACCACTTCAATCATCAGAGTTTGTGCTTGTTCTGTCTGTGGGTGCGCAGATGGCTAATGACGCCCTCTACCGTTTAGCAAAATGGACCTCTTTTGTGTGACACATTGAATTCGAATAAGAGGCGAATGGTCCTCTAGTGTGCAGCGAATAGATTTCTAATATGAGCTGACTAGATTTCTCCTGTTAAATGAATAACCACTAGCTTGTGGCGAATAAAACTCTAATGTCTGGTGAATGGAACTCTAACATACGATTCATTATGTGGGGCAAATTGTTCTGCATTGTTTGGAAAAGAAATTCAAATATTTTGCGAAAAGAACTACAGTTCTGGTGAATTGACTTTGAAAGGAGACGAATGCAAATAAGTCAAATACGACTTAAAGATTTTTCAAATGACCTCTAGAATATACCTCTAAATTGTGAGAAATTATTTGATAAAATGGGCTAGATTAACCTTTAGAATATTAAATTCTTAAGTGTGTTACTCACAGTATAAACTTCTACATCACAGTAACATCAATAAGTTGCAATACAATTAAGATTATAAAAATGGTTTTCTTTTCAATAAAGGAATAGCGTTTTATTCATTGTATTCAATTGATCAGAATAGTTTACATGTCATGTGGTACACTCATTTAAAAAACAATATTTACAATTAAACAGCCCCTTTCATTTGTAGCTACAACAAAGTACAAGCCAGTTCCAGATGAGAAGGCTTCCCAATGTCACGAACAAAAAATATTGCATTCATTTCGCTGCAGGTAATGGATCTTGTGTGTCTTTGATCTATAAATCTTTGGAAATGATCAAAACAAAAAAAAGACAGGACGGGTTAAGTTAAATCATGTATGACCATTGATTGGTGTGTGTTTGCTACACTATGTATGTTGTCTTTATTGCCATGGGTTATGAATAGAGTTTTGGCTTCTAATAGACTGCTTGTGTAGCCCTATTGGTCCATGGTACTGGCATAAAAAACTATCATGAAATTATGTATCTGACAGCTCGGAAATTGATGCCCTTGTTTTAGAAATTCATTTAATATTTCAAAACACTTTATTTTCCCCAGGAAACCTAAAAATAAAGCATATTATTGTGTGAAAAGATATCCCATAATTAATGAAGAAAAGACTTCAGTTAGGCAGGCGCTTAGCTAAGAAAGTTGTGATTAATCTCTCCGAAGTTCAAAGTTGGATTTAACGGATGATTCTTCGTCTTTTTTTCAATACGACATCAATGTTTAATTATTTTTTTTTTTTTTCAAAAAAAAAAAAAAAAAAAAAATTTTTTTTTTTTTTTTTTTTTTTTTTTTTTTTTTTTTTTTTTTTTTTTAATTTTAATTTAAAAAAAAAAAAATTGTCTCTCTGAAGACAAAGTCAAAAATTAAAATTTACTTTTAATATTCCTACAAATATGTGTTATTATAAAATATTACCGGAATTTTGCTATATCTATTTCATGAAGAAAACCTTAACTATTTTAACATAATAAAATACCATTTCGTTTCAAAATATGGCAACAAAGTGCAGATTACGACTCCTGTCATATACCTTTTAAAAATAAATATATATATCTATAATTCGTCAGCAAAGGTCAAACACCACCACCACCACGCAGGCTATATATAGATAATAAGTTCACTTGCACGCAAAATATATTTCCCGATCACTACGCTAAATCATTTATATTTTTTAATTACTTAACTTGCTGTGTCATTAGTATCGGGCAATCGGCTAGTAAATGCACTATTGTATCGGGAAACGATCATAGAGACGAAGGGCTGGGGTGTCAAAGTAGATGTAACCTTTTGAAGTAGCCTCGATCAAGACAGCGTTCTGATCTCATTTGTGATTGTAGACAAAGGTGACTGCCTTTTAAGGCCAACCCTTGATTTTTTTTTCTTCTTTGTGTGTATTCCATTAATGCTCTGGAGCCGTCTTTCCATTTACACATTCGTCTTGATAATAATAATAATAATAATAAGAGGTCTTATACAGCGCGGTACCCCAGCCTAGGGCTGGGCTCACCGCGCTGTACATAAAAATTTTATCAAAAGATACATAATCATGACTTTAAAATCAAATACATTTATGAAAAAAAGAACAACAATGTATATTCTCCCACCCCACCACATAACTTTTACAAGGCAAACCATGGACGGCAGCCTGCAAGATCGTTTATCGGTCCAAGGAGGGGAATCAGTCAGGGTAGTATAATTTAAAAAGATATGTTTTGAGTGCAGCTTTGAAGGCCTGGGTGGTTGGTATATTGCGTATGTGTAGTGGCAAAGAATTCCATTGTTTGGGGGCGCAGAAAGAGAAAGATCGTTCACCATATGTTTTAGTGTGTGTCTTGGGCACGGACATAATACGCGTGTCTGCAGAGGAGCGATCCACCCCTTACGAAAATAGTATTTTCGTCATGATTCGACACCCTCTTTATGTTGTTTTGTTGTGTCTGGGTGGACTCTGCCTCACTAAAAATTCCGCTTGTTTATTTTGTGGTAACCCGCGTGTCCATGGATTCATTGTAAAACCAATCTGACTCGATGTGATTTTAAGATTCATATTTCACTCAGCGTTTTCCGGTTAACTGTTTCCTTTCTCCCAAGTTCTTTGACCGCGTAAATAACGGAGGATCTTATTTAATGTTTAAACAGTTTTGCTTTTCATCCAGCTTCACTTCTATCTAGTTTGTTTCTTTATACTTCTTTATTTTCTTTGTCTACTCTAGATACGAGTTCGCAATGTATTTAATTGCACATTTTTAGGGGGAACAGTGTCCAAAAGGTTTTTTGGAAGCATTAAATATATCATAAGTTAACAGAAACTTCCGTCAAAAGGTATGTAAGATCTACATGGTCCATTATGACGAAGATAATATCTGGATGATCCCTAATGACGAAGGTAATATCTGCAAGGTCCCTTTTGACAAAGGTAATATCTGGACGGTCCTTTATAACGAAGGTAATATCTGGATGGTCCCTAATGACGAGGGTAATATGTGCATGGTCCTTATAACGAAGGTAATATCTGGATGATCCCTTTTACGAAGGTAATATCTGGATGATCCCTTATGACGAGGGTAATATCTGCATGGTCCCTTATGATGAAGGTAATATCTGGATGGTCTACTGACGAAGTTAATATCTGTATGGTCCCTTATGACGAAGGTAATATGTGGATGGTCCCTTATGAAGAGGTAATTATCAGGATGGTCCCTTATGACTAAGTTAATGTCTGGATGATCCCTTATGACGAAGGTAATATCTGGATGGTCTACTATCGAAGACAATATCTGGATGGTCTCTTATGACAAAGGTAATATCTGGATGGTCCTTTATGACGAAGCTAATATCTGGATGGTCCCTTATGACGAAGGTAATATCTGGATGACCCTTCTATTGCTGCCCACAGATACTACTTACCAGCTAAGTGCTATTTCTTATTTTTATAACGTTTTTTCTGTTGTTTTGTTCGCTGACGAAGGCTTTCTGCCGACACGTTCGCTGTTTTGTTACGTTTAATTTTTCAGGTTTAACCATACTCTGTTTTACTCATTTTATTCTGGATGACCCTGGACGACATAGGTGTTATATTGATGTCCCTTACAACGTAGATCATATTTGGATGGCTCTTTATGACTTATTTAATATATGGATGGCCCTTAATATCGTAGGTAATATATTGGTGGCCCTTATGAAGTAAGTAATATATGGATGTTCTCCTTAAAAGGTACGTAATATATGGATGACAGCTTTACGACTAATGTTAAAATGTCATAAGGTGAAAACACCCGCCACAGTACAGCGTAGTTAAAATAGTATGGCCCATTATGGTTAATCTTAAAATATGATAGATCAACACACCCCACTCCTAACGTAGGTAATGTGTTGAGGGCTCTTTAAGTAATAGTTTAAAATAGCATACGAATACTATTTCCCTTAACAATGTAGATAATCTATCGAAAGCCCCATAAGGCTAGTGTTAAAATATCAAAAGACAACACAACAAGGTAGATTATTTTGGAATGGCCCCTTGTTGCTAATATTGAAACAATCTGTTATGGCGAGTATACACATGTCAAAGCGACGTTATCGTCAGTTGAGCGCAACGATGTGTAACAAAATTAATAACATAACCTGTTTAAACGGTCGGCAGTAAAGGAAAGACAAACCTGTTTTTACAACTCTGATCGAGACGTTTATGAATTGTTTCATAGACCAGATCGAGTTGTACTAAATATAAAAAATCATTAATTACCACTTGTTGTGCTTATATAAATACATGAATAATCCTAAAGGCATGATCACAGGCTTTTAGTTAGTACTTGTCTTTAAGCTCAACGATTCAAGTTAAGGTAAGCAGCATAAGTAGTTAACCGGGAAATTGAATTGTGTATGTATTTGTAGCAAGATGTTATACTGGTAAAAATTATTTCTGACAAATCTAAGTATAAAAAAAAAATCAGGTCTCTTCCAGGAGTCTCTTTAAAGAAGGGATTTTTACACAATTAACCACTAACATGAATCTTATTCAGTTAATACCCATCTGAAGTTTCTTTTTAATATGTGTAATATATATTTATATATGTATATATATATATATATATATATATATATAAATATATTTCATTATTATTTTAAAAATATACTAGTAAAAACAAATTATGTACATTTGCTTTGTTAATTCAAATTCATATATTTCCTCTCCTAGCCTTTTCAGTATAAAACCTTAAATCAACGTTCTCAATTAATAAAAGTTATACATAACTGAATCAAGGTAGTAAAAAAAAAAAAAAAAAAAAAAACTCCAACGATTCAAAATTAATCATTAAAATAACAAATATTAACAACTCTGATCGAGACGTTTATGAATTTCTCCTCCTATAAACCGATAAACGTACATGGGTTTCCTTGTAAAAATGTCTGGTGTGGGTGGATGAATATACCTATGGTGCTGTTTTGCTTATATGTTGTTCTTATTTCATTCATGTATTTTACTTTAATATTATGATTATGCCTCTTTGCTATATTTAAGTACAGCGCGGTGAGCCCAGCCCTAGGCCGGGGTACCGCGCTATATAAGACCGCTTATTATTATTATTATTATTAACTGCTTGCTACTTCCTAATCTTAATTTTAGGGTTGAACTCTCGTAGATAATAAACACATGTAACAAATTAAGTTAGTAAATAAAAAGGTATTCGTAAATTGCTTCAAGCGTTACCTGCGTCCCCATATCACGAATAGAACATAATGCACTCATTTAGTTGCAGATAAAACATTATGGATTGATTTGATCCTTATATTTGTGGAAATAACACATGAAGTCTTTGTGTTTCAGTATTGTTAAATCATGCAAAGCCATTGATTGGTTTGCGTTCGCTAGACTAGACACAGTCTTTATGACCTTAGTTTACGAAGTCAAATTTGGCGTGCAACACACATTTAGTTTCACACTTTTGTGTCTCAGGTAATATCATTAGCTATCACGAAATTTTATAATAATTGATGTACTACTCCAAAATGTCAAACAAAATATAAGAGAAGGTAAGCTTGAATTCACTCAGAAGACAAAAGATTAACTTTTCGACCAAGAGCCTTCATAAAAAAACAGACAAAAAGAAGAATAACAAGCATCAGATCATATAAAAAAAAAACAAAAAAAAACCCAAAAAACCAAAAAACAAAAAAAAAAAAAAAAAAAAAAAAAAAAAAATAATTGATGTACTACTCCAAAATGTCAAACAAAATATAAGAGAAGGTAAGCTTGAATTCACTCAGAAGACAAAAGATTAACTTTTCGACCAAGAGCCTTCAAAAAAAAACAGACAAAAAGAAGAATAACAAGCATCAGATCATATAAAAAAAAAACAAAAAAAAACCCAAAAAACCAAAAAACAAAAAAAAAAACAAAAAAAACTAAAGATATTTCTTTTTGGTGGATTACAGAAAGTGAAAGAATATAAATATTTGTAATGTGAAAATAAGGTAGATAATCTTAAAGCACCAAATATTTAGGTATACATACAATCTAATAAATAAGAAAAAATAGGAAATAATGGGACATTGAGAAAAATTAGAAAGAGAATATTTGATTTATACCATGTGGAGATATGGTACCGAAAAGCTGCATAAGTCTTTTCCATTTTAATTCTCATTGCCGTGTTTGTGAACGAAATTAGTGTCACAATCGTTATATCTAATGCACCTTTCTGCTTCTCACCGTTGAAGTGTGAAGAAACTGGGAAAAGTTTATCTTGTTTAATATTCCGATGATATCCTGTTAACCTGGGAGCAAAAGTCTCAGAAGAAAGCTCCAAGCCCGAACTGATGTCCAGGATTGCGCAGATAACAACAGCACTAAAGAGGCTCCAGAAGTTATGGAAAGACAAAGATATAGCCCCCAGCACAACAATCAGGCTGATGCGCTCATTAGTCCTCTCCATTTTCTTGAGTGCCTCCAAATCCTGGATATTAACAGCCGATCTTGAAAGTCAAATAAAGGCGATGGAGATGAGATGCTTCAGAAGCATTTTTTGCATCTGCTATTATCTCCAATGATACAGTGAAAGAAAGGGTTCGCCAGCCAATTGGGTAGTATGATGACCTACTGGTGACTGTGAAAAACGCAAACTTCAATGGCACGGCCACATAACAAGGAAACAAGGGCTTGCCAAAAAATATTGCAGGGCACCACAAGAGGAGGGAGAAGAAGAGGAATACAAAAAAAAAGATTGGAGGATAACATCAAAGAGTGGACAGGGCTAACACTGGGCGATGCTGTGCGCAGTTTAAAAAAGACAGACACAAATGGAGGAGGATAGTTCACATGTCCTCTGTGGCGCCCCGACGGTCCAAGGACTAAGGACTAAGGGACGTGATGATGATGATGATGATGATATCTACGGCACACAATCACAAATATCCCAATCCAGCTATCGCATAGGAAACCCACTTTGATGGTAAAGGTACCTTGATGGAAGAGAATGTTTTTGTGTGAAATGTATGGGACACTTCCTACATCGGCTTCTCGAGCATGTTTTAGTCCCAATGTAAGACGGATCAGCTCAAAGGCGAATGAAAACCGAAAGTTCACGCCGACTGTTATGAGAATGCCCTGTTCATGTCAGGGTCAGCAATAAGTATGTTACGAT
Source organism: Lymnaea stagnalis (assembly GCA_964033795.1). Classification (NCBI taxonomy): domain Eukaryota; kingdom Metazoa; phylum Mollusca; class Gastropoda; family Lymnaeidae; genus Lymnaea; species Lymnaea stagnalis. The sequence goes on from CAXITT010000082.1 coordinate 260,516, forward strand.
TTTTAATGATTATATTTTTTTTTGCCTGTCAAATTGTAAGGGTGATAGGTTTTGAGTTGGCGAGGTTTAAATTCGTCATTTGGTATGACATTGCTGCTACGATTGAGTGCCGAGACAAGAGCATTCTATATGTGGCAACTTGGAAGATGTGGCCTAATTTTAAAAATACACTTAATATTTTATAGCCACAGAAAAATAACAGTATCTCCTAAAATAATTTGTATTCCAGCCAGCCTAAAAAGAACATATTATTTAGTAAACAGATATCCCATACTTATTGAGGAAAAAAACTGCGAAAATCGACTTTAATTTTCCAGTAGGACATAAGGAAACACTTTATTATAACAGAGTGTCAATGTATATAAAGTAAAGAAAGAACTTAAGTCAGAAGATATTATTGCAATTTTTTGGTTGTTAAGTATTAAATGTTGAAATATCATAGGTTATTACCCTCTCCCTTTACAGCGGTGGTAATATATAAATATTTTAATCAAATTTTATGGGTGTTATTACATTCAAGATTCAGTGATACAATATTTATTTAAAGACGTATTCAATCACATAAAATTTCAAACAGCAAAACATCTTTCCTTATCTCTCACTATCTCCACTCCCGCCTCTCTATGTATGTCTCTTTAAATTAAAGAGAACATATTTTATTTATCATAAATAATCAGTTTAGTCTCTCATAAATAAATTTAATTTCTGTTTCATATGTTTATAAAAAAATAGAGGCATAAAACAGTTTAAATTATTATTTTTTTAAATTTAAAAAAAAAAAAGAAATGTATTTAACAAAAAAAAAAAAAACACGTAAAAATTTGTTTTAATTATTGAAAGCAAAATACAAAAGAGAAGCTATTTTATTTATCATAAAAAATCAGTTCAGCCTCTCATAAAAAAATTTAATTTCTGTTTAATATGTTTAAAAAAAAAAAGAGGCATAAAACAGTTTAAATTATTATTTTTTTAAATTTAAAAAAAAAAAAGAAATGTATTTAACAAAAAAAAAAAAAACACGTAAAAATTTGTTTTAATTATTGAAAGCAAAATACTTTAGTTACATTAGATTGTGCAAAGATACAACTTGACGTTAACAGTTGCTTCTTTTAAGAACAAGTCATTTATCTATGTATGCCAAATGTACTTATTTTATTTGAAATTTTACAGGCTTATTCCTTACTGCTTACTTATAAAAGTTAGGCATGTGTCATTACGAATTTCTATACCGTTTAAGGCCGTGGGCCCAAAATGTCATTTTTTTATTTTTTTCAAATATGAGCTATATAAATAAAATGATCAACAAAAACTCATACATGAAAGCCTGGATCTTGACCAAATTTAATCTACATACATTTGATTATCCATACTCAAATACCGAAGTGTAAATAACACATAATATCCATCCCATTTTATTTTTTTCTAATATAAATATCAATAGTTTCAGTCCTCTCAGTACTCCAACATGAATATATTCCTAATGTAAGCCTTATAAATATCTATATGCTTAGTACTCCGACCTGAATTGATGGATCTTGATCAAACTTAGTACACATACTTTTGACTATCGAAATTCAAATACTAAAAGGGTACCAAACTCATAATATTCATACCTCTGATCCTGGGGGCCCTACTTCATTTTTTTTCTTATCTATTTTAATAAAAGGCAGAGCGCTCAAAAACTAATCACTAATTCTCCAACTTCCCTAGCAGATAGAAGAGTGACATTTGCCAGGCTTATTCCTTCCGGCTTACTTAAAAATGTTAAGAAGGCTTCATTTCAAAAATATATATGGTTTGGGGCCGGGGACCAAAAATGTTATTTTTCTCAATATGAGCTATATAATTAAATGATCAACAAATACTGATACATAAATAGATTAAATCGCTACAATACTTAATATACAGACGTTTGATTTTTCATATTCAAATACCGAAGGGTACTCAACACATAATAACAATCCCTCTGGGGCCGGGGGCCCAATTTCATTTTTCATCGTATAAACTTTATTAATATCAATAGGCTTAGTACTCGTACATGAATAGATTGATATTGACACAACTTAGTACACCTCTCTTGATTATTCATATGCAAACATCGAATGGCGCTGAAATATATTTTCTTTATATAAGCTATATTCCCAACTTCCCATGTAGATAAAAGCCTGAAATTTGTCAGGCTTATTCCTTACACCAGTCTTTCAAAAATTAAGAAGTTTTCATTTCAAAATTCTAATCAGAAACACAACAATCGGGAGCCCCAACTTTTTTTTTATCCATATATAAGCTATAAAAATATAATTTCTAAAACATACACCTACATGAATGGATGGATCTTGACCAAACGAAATATACATATATTTGATTATCCATGTTCAAGTACCGAATGGTTCTAAACAAAAAATAACCACCCCTCTGGGACCGGGGCCCCATTTCATTTATCCTAATATAAGTTTTATTAATATCAATAGGCTTAGTACTCCTACATGAATAAATGGATATTGATCAAACTTAGTATACATACTCTTGATAATACGTATTCAAATAACAAATGGTATTGAAATCATAATATCTCTGGGGCTGGGGGCCCCATTTCCTTTTTCTCCTATAAGCTATATTCTCTAACTTCCGCTGTAGATAGAAGCCTGAAATTTGGCTGGCTTATTTGTTACAGCTTACTTACAAAAGTTAAATAGGTTTATTTTAGAAACTCTACCCAGAACGGTCACAACCGGGGGCCCCGAATTCGTTTTTTTTTCTTTCTTATCAATACTAATAAAGGTAAAGCCCTCACTGACTCATCACTAATTTTCCAATTTCCCTTGTAGATAGAAGCCTGAAATTCGGCATGCTTATTTGTTATGGCTTATTTACAAAAGTTAAGCAGGTTTCATTTTGGAGCTCTATACCGTTTGGGGCTGAGGGCCCAAAATGTCATTTTTTCTTTTATGAGTTACTTAAATAAAATGCTCAACAAATACAGCTTCATGAATAGCTGGATCTTGACCAAACTTAATATACATACATTTTATTTTCAATACTCAAATACCGAAGGGTACTTAAAACCAAATACCCACCTATTTCATTTTCCTAATATAAGACTTATAAATATCAATATGCTTAGAACTCCAACATGAATAGATGGATCTTGACCGAACTTAGTATTCACACTTTTAATTATTAATATTCAAATACCGAAGTGTATTGAAATCATAATATTCATACCTCTTAGGCCAGGGGCCCATTTCTTTTGTATTCATATCTATTCTAATATACATACATTTTATTATCAATACTCAAATACCGAAGGATACTTAAAACATAATAAACATCTCTCTGGGACTGGAGGCCCCATTTCATTTTTCCTAATATAACCTTTATTAATATCAAAAGGCTTAGTACTCCAACATGAATTGATGGATATTGACCAAACTTAGTACACATATTCTTGATTATCCATATTCAAATACCGAATATTAATGAAATCATAACATCAATAACTCTGGGGCAGGGGGCCCCATTTCTTTTTTTCTTATATTAACTTTATAAATATCAATCGGGTTAGACAACAACTTATGTTCTATGTGATTAGGTGGATCTACGCCTAACTTTGTAGCAATACCCTTCTTAGTCCGTATTAAAATATTGTTTGATTTAATATCCAATCCAATAAAGGCCGATCTGGAATTTTCTAGAAACTTCGATACTTTGAAAACGTTATTTCTATGGCATTTGTGAACCACTTGCAATAGGACAAGTTTTAAATGTATAATTTATCTCAATGTTCTTTATACCCCCACCCATCTTAAACGTAAACAAAACGGTACTTTATTAAATGGGCCCCCAATGGCGCTCCCTTTATCAATTTAAATGTATTATATGTGGCAATGTGCCACTATATAAGAGAATCCATTCTCATAGTGTCACTACTATGGGTAACCCCAAGCACGTACACATCCATTATCCATGGTCATTCAACGTAACACTCAGCCGTGTACTGGCCTTAAATTTTATGTAGGTTATTTACACGCGGGAATAACCATCCCTGCTCCGGGGTTGACCAATGGTCAGCTTGGACGCGGGTTCCCTGTGCCTGTGTGTGTGTGGGGGGGGGGCGAACTGGGACTTGAAGTGTGTACATTTTTGAGATTGTGGTGTGGAACGGATGCGTCGGGTCGATGGCAGGTGTGAGAGATTTTCCTGTCGGCTCTGTCAACGGATTGTACCTTTTACATTAAAAGCTATAGTTCTCAGACCTAATTGTTTTATTGGGATTTCATTTAAACTGTAAGCTACGTCATTCACTCGGCTACATATAGTTAGTAGCATAATTTAGGGGTGTAATATTTCGCATTAGAGAAAAAATTACGTAGATATGTAATTTTTAAACGTTTCATTGAGGATATTAAATTTATCTTAAAATGTTATATATTGTTCTACGGGGATATATATTTAGATCTAAATACTTATTCAAACAAGTCGCACTGAGCATGATCCAATTGAGAAACAGGATTTTAATGGGTCACATCGGTGACGCGTTTCCATCGGGGAACAGGATACCATCAAGATCCCATCGGGTAACGGGCTTAAACAGGATTAAGATCCTATGAGGAAAAGGGATAACGTCCGAAAGGAGAATCCCTCGGTGGAACGGGATCCCTCAGTGAACGGTATCCTAACGGGATCAATAGTGGATCTCACTGGGATCGAGACACTGACGGGATAGGGATCCCAAATGGATCTGGCTTCCCCCTGAATTTGGAGCCACAAAGCAATAAGATTCCAAAGGGAACGGGATAAAACCGGGGAAATGGAATGCGATGGGATCGGGTCCAGAATGGGATTGTGGACTTATTTAATTGGGGATTACCAAGATCGGGGTCCCAATAACTTACCCCACAGGATTGATTTTTGCAAAGGGATGCATTGTCTATCTATCTATCTATCTATCTATCTATCTATCTATCTATCTATCTATCTATCTATCTATCTATATATCTATCTATCTATCTATCTATCTATCTATCTATCTATCTATCTATCTATCTATCTATCTATCTATCTA
>CAXITT010000082.1:266736-315662 GCA_964033795.1 Lymnaea stagnalis
TATCTATCTATCTATCTATCTATCTATCTATCTATCTATCTATCTATCTATCTATCTATCTATCTATCTATCTATCTATCTATCAATTTATCTATCTATCTATCTATCTATCTATCTATTTATCCATCATTCGAAATATATATTTAAATATCTATCTAAAGGTCTGATTTTTTCTCTATTTATCTATATTTATCTATTTTAAAAAAAAAAAAAAAAAGTATTTACCCAATTCTATTATGAAAATTAAATTTTCTCTTGTGTAAAATAAATGACTTTTCATGTTTTTGTGTATAATTATGTAATTGTACTTTGGTTTTGTTAACGTCAATGATATTATTAATTGGCAGAGCGAGAATATAGAATTTTTATTTTTTACAACTTTAATATGATTGTCGCATTGTCATCTTAGTACAATTATACACAACTTATTACCTAAACCAGATAAATATGTAAAGAAGGTTAATTCTTTGTAAACATCTTTCTGAGGGGTATCTTGTGCTGCTTAGTGCAATCAAAAAATCATCTTATGTCTCCCTCCTCAAAATTTACACAAAAAAAAAAATTATAATAAAATCATCCAAGGGATAATAACCACCTTACTTAAGTAAAAACAATTTTATAATCCACTATTTTTTGAAACATTAGAGTTTTCGTACAGTTCATCACTCTTTTGTTATTAAAAATAATTGTGCCTGAATTGAAATAAAAGATCTTTTAAAGAGAATATTTTGTGAATGTTCTAAAATCTCACTTTATTTCTACAACACAGACATTCACAATGAAAAGGATCCTTGGGCCCTTCATTTTATTTCTAATATTTGTAAGTCTTCCAGTGGTGAGAAGTGGTAAGTCGGAGTGTATTTAAATGGCAATGCATGTGTCAAAAAATGAATGAGACCTGGTTTTAACATAGAATTGGGCGTAAACAAAGAAAGAAATTTGCAAAAAAAATATAATAGAAAATGAACTCAACATTTTTTTTTGTCCTGTGTAGATCTTGAATGATGTAATTGTTATTTTTTATGTTCGGGTGTTTATCGTCAGTACAAGGAACATGAGGTTTACTTTTTTTATTAGCTGTTATAAGTATAATAGAAATACAACAGTGTTCAATAGAAGGAAAATTTTAAAAAATCACACTATTCAAGAAAAGAATAATGAACAAACATTATATTTCGTTAAAAATGCTAATTTAAAATATTTTGCAACGGTTTTTTTCTTAAATATAATTTTATGTCATAGAATAACGCATTTATGTTACATTAAGTACACTAATTAATTTATTATTCTAAGTATTCACATCTTTTCTATGCGCTTGAAAAATATCCAATGGATAACAAAGTGTGTGATTTTTATTCAGTATAAAACATGATTATTTGTTTAGAAATATAGATAGTATGTTGTTTAATTCATTTCAAAAGATATAAGACTCTCAGCAATTGTTTAAATTGTATAAAAATGACTCTAGTGTTTTATATACTCCTTTTTGTTAGAATGCGGATGGACAGGGGCTATTTTCTCCGAAGGCACGTGTTTCCTGTATGATAAAGGAGCTCTTTCTTACTCGGAGGCCAATGTAATTATGCTTAAAAATGTGTATATCATTATTATTGTCTCCATGTTCTCGTCAAACTTATTAGATGGTGGGACGTTACATATAAATCTAAGGGGATTATGGTATAAAACATACAAAGTGCCCATGAGATACACTACTGAAAAACTATAAGACGTAACGACATCTAGACTGTAAAAGAGCTAGAATCCTTGAGAGTCTGTTCCCTTGGATGGTCCATTTTTTTATGATTAAGAAGAGAAATTTAGTGCGGTGTGCCTGAACGCGTATCCCACGATAAGCTTAGAAAAACTACAGAACGTTGGGGTTACTTAAGGGTGTCGTAGTGTGCACTTGGTCAGCAGAGCATGGTGGAAAGCGAGTGAGTCGGACGCTGAACGTCGCTGTTGTACGATAGTTTCTGCTAGATTTTTGTGCCAGAGATGCCGTTAGTGAATGTTACTGATGGGAGCGCTTGTCAGATGAAAGTGTCTTGGAATAAATGATTAGAAAAAATAACTGAAATAACTTTAAGGCCAAATACTTTGGGTAATTTTGTAAAGTGTATTGCAAATGTTTTGCCATAGACTTAGAAAACATAGAAAAGCAAATCAGTTTCGACATGGCACTGCTTTTACGTTTTTAAACAACTGCGGGTGTAACATACATTGAAATAATAAAAAATGTTCTCCTCACCGATTAATAGCTTTTAAATACACTGTAAGTGAGTAAAACAGAGAAAGGTCAGACCTAAAATAAAAGAACGCAAACAAAACAATAAACGTGTCGTGTCGACAGGAAGCTGTCATCAGCGAACAAACAACTGAACATAGCAGAATACATTTTTTTTTAAAAACATTACTTAGCTGAGAGGTACTATACAAGAGGTAGCAAAAGAATTTAGGGCAGAAAATAAGTAGGTGAAAGATTTAATGCGGAAATGGGAAAGAGAAGAAGAGGAGAAGTTAGCCCGCGGTGTTTTGCCGTAACGTCGAGGGACGGGTCTAGGCTCAAGCTGTAGAAAAATGACATAACATTCATGCTTTATTGTTTTAAGGTTCTCTAGTCCTGGGTAAGCTTGTTTTCCATATTCAAACGTCTGAGTCTGGGTGTATTTAAGTCACGATGGTTACTTTAAAGTCCGCCGTACCCTTGTGGTCGATTCTATTAAAGTGTTCAGAGACGGGACACTATTTATCTTAAATCATGTTACAGTGATGTTCGGAACACATCTCAGAGAGTCTGCGTCTTGTCTCCAGTATGTACGACATCTAGCTGCGTAGACAGCATTGCGGCTATTAAAAACGAAATCGTTGAGTATCTTTAAACTGCCTTACGGAAAGCGTATTTATTGAGTCTGGACGAATAAAAGGCACATTTTGCAACAGCAGTGTCCACATTGCTGGAAGACAATTCGGGAGGGGGGCTGCGTGGATGCAACTACGCACAGATAGGTCTCTCAAAATTTTATCTGTGAATTATTTTACATTTATGTATGAGTTTCCTAGTATGAAAACCATCTTCTGCCAATCCAACAAAATACATGTCACTGTCTCGTTATTTCTGCATCATTTAAATTTATATTGAATAGATTTCCTAATTTTAACAATTTCAAATCATATGTCTCATTTGTCTTTTATCTTTAAAATATTTGCTTCTTCTTCCACGATTTCCTTCTCTCAACATAATCATCATTTTACACACTCTTTTCCCTAGGGGTTTTTACGGACACCTCAATTGTCCTAAATGTCTGAGACAAATCATAGGATTCAATGGCAAAATCTTGTTCTGGTTCTTGCTCTGGTAGTGTTTCTTTGCTGCATCCATGTACTTGCATCTTTGTAACAGTTTGGAATATGATGTTGCTATTTCTAACAGCTCATGGCAGATGCCACTGCAGCCTTGAAGCCTTCGACCGAAGTCGAGTTCACAGTGGCATCGTCCAGGTGGTTCCATGCTATTATTGTGCGTGGGAAGAAAGGTTTTTGATACATCACTGTGTTGCACTGAGGCACTTTGAAGCATTTGCTATTGTTTCAGGTGTAATTGTTTATGGGAATGTCAGTGGTGAAGTCATTGTTCAGTAAACGTTTTGCTCTGATTAACCTACCCGGGTTTGTGGGGTAAGGTAAGTTTCGAAATCTAAAGGAAAACAACACTCTCACTCACACAAAATCATCAAAAAGACACATCATCTGTTATGTAGGACTCTAAACGTGCCGTGAACGCTGGTTGACCCCAGATTAGACTGCTTTCGTGTTGAGCGTTGCCTTTTTTTCTTTTGCTCTGTCGTGTTTGCTTCCAAATACCAATTAAACATGGTTGGTCTGTCTCCTACTACCTTGTGGAACTTTCTCGATATGACGAGAAACGTAAACATTGTCTAAGACGTTTCTGAACGCGTTGGTAGACGCAATATCAAATAGGGGTGTCAGAGATTTGCGGAGATTCAGATAGATTGATAGATATTTTTAACTTCACGAGACGTGTATTATTATTTGTGTACTCATATGTGTTCATTCATAATTATTAATTGGCACATTGTACTAATTGTGTACCGGTACAATATTTATCCCATACTCTGTAAATTGATGATTTGTAAATATATTTATTTCGCTTTGTCATTATATAATTATTACTTAATTAAATCTTCTTAATGTAGTTGGTTCTGTTTATCGTGTCGTATGATTGTTATTGTATTTATCTATGGTATCGTCCTTTTATAGGCACTGTTGAACGAGCCATAAAATTAAATTTAACTTGATTTAAATGATTTTAATACGACAAATTTTAAATTTTAAATTTATAATTTATCTGACTGATTTTTATACCCCCCACCCCAAATCTCAGACATAACTTAGACGGTACCTTATTAAAGGGGCCCCCACCGGGGATCCTATTTTAATTTAAATGTACTATAGTTATAGTAGTAAACATTAGTTATATACTATTTCGTATTTGACAAATAATTTCTTAGAAAAGTAATTTTTTACAGGTTTCATAGAGCATATTAAATTAAATCTAGACTCTTCCAGAAGGTTCTACATTGTTCTAATGTGTCACACAAAGTGATCTGCTAGCTTATTTGAACAAAATCGCGCTGAGCATGATGCCATAGAGGAATAAGAAACTAATGGAGTGCGAGATCCATTAGTATACTAGAAATCATCGGTAACGCGATCCCATCGGGTAACGGGATGAAACCGGGATCGGGATCCCATCGGGAAACGAGATAAAATTGAAAAAAGATGGTCCCTAGGTGAAACGGGATCCCTGAGAGATCGGTATCCTAAAGGGATCAGTAGCCTATCGGATCCACCAAGTTCGAGACTCCATTGGAATTGAGATACCGATGGTATCGGGATCCCACTTGTATCTGCATTGCCCCTGGATCCGGAGCTACACGAAAATGGGATTCCACCGGGAATGGTATCACACCTGGAAACTGTATTGCGCCGGGATCGGCGTCAAAATGGGATTGGGTTCCCATTGAGATTGGTGTCCTACCATGATGGGGGTCCTAATGCAACCCGTTCAACGCCGGGAATATTAGCTAGTTAAATAATATATTTAAAGATTACGCTTTTAGCACTTTATACATTTCATAAAAGAATATTTTTGGAACAAACAGAAAAACTATAAAAACACTCAGTAAATGTTAATAGATACAAATCTAAAATGTATTTAAGTTTAGAAAATGTTAGCAATTTAAAAGGCTATCACATATATGTATTAATTTATTTTAAGAAGTGAAAAATACATTATTAGTGTTTTTACTGACAGTTATTAAATGAATGAAGGTAGAGCTATTGTTATAATAGGTAATTAACGCTATGACGTCATTTGCGTATTTGTTTTAGACAGATTAATTTTATTTTCATTTTGCAATAGTAAGAACGCACTAAAAAACACGTTAAAAAATATGGTTGGGTTTTTCCGATAAATGTAATGTAATTTTGAGTTCATACGTTTATGATTAATACCTTTTTTTTAGAACTTTTACATTCGGATAAAATGCTTAAAAGTTCCATAGTTCTTATTTTAAATGTATTTGTAATTTATAATAATAATATTTAAACAACCACTAAAATAAAAACCGATATATAATTTGTAAATTTAAATTGATTCGTTTTCCTTAAAATAATAGAAACTAATTATATTTTTTTTTAAGACTCCGAAAGTATCTAAATATTTTCTTTTCTATAGCGCTACAGACAGCATATCGTATTCTATATTATATATATATATATATAGATATTTCAATTTCAGAATTATTGCCAATCAAAAGGTGGAGTTCTGGCTAAAGTCACGTCAAAGACTCAGTTAAATGATGTAAGCGTTCAGGTACCAGAAGGTAAGTCAAAGAATATAAGGAGATACAAATATTTTTCTACGTGCCTCTACCCGATATTCCTGACAACAAGAACAGCTGTGGATCTAACACAATGTTTTAGGAAAAGTGTTAGGCAAGGTGTTAGGCAGGGTTTTAGGAAAAGTGTCAGGCAAGGTGTTAGGCAAAGTGTTAGGCAAAGTGTTAGGTAAGGTGTTAGGCAAGGTATTAGGAATCGTGTTTGGAAAGGTTTTAGGAAAGGTATTAGGCAAAGTGTTAGGCAAAGTGTTAGGCAAGGTGTTAGGAAAGGTGTTAGGAAAGGTGTTAGGTAAAGTGTTAGGCAAGGTGTTAGGAAAGTTGTTAGGAAAGGTGTTAGGAAAGGTGTTAGGATAGGTGTTAGGCAATGTGTTAGACAAGGTTTTAGGAAAAGTGTCATGCAACGTGTTAGGAAAAGTGTTAGGCAAAGTGTTAGGTAAGGTGTTACTCAAGGTGTTGAACAAGGTGCTGGGCAAGGTGTTAGGCAAGGTGTTGGTAAAGGTGTTAGGCCGTCTGCACGTGTAAGGTGCCTTATCGCAAGCAATCAATTCACCGCTCATGTTGTCATCATGTGACACTCAAATTTGAGACCCTGCTCAAGACAAGCTTGTCCACATCAATATGAGCGGCTGACCAAACCTATACTTTTTCAGTCTCGCTATAGAGTAACTAATTAGTAAGGCACCATACGATTCAAATTAGGTCTATGATGGCTTTAAAAAAAAATTAATCTTCCCATTGAAGTGTTTTATCTAAAGATTATTCTTCAGGTTTCCGGCCTGGTACTAGTGGTAAGGTTTGCAGTATAAACAATGTAAATCAGCATCGATTTTATTACATAGTATTTCTTAGCTGTCTTACTAAGCCTGGTTATTTTGTATCCGAGTATCTCTATATATCTCTCGCTCTGTCTATTTATCTTCTCTATCTCCCTCTCTTTCGTTAATAACGCTGTTGAAAATGATTTCTCAGGCCTTACAACAACAGCCGAAAATCCTTTCAAACAAAACTATTTTCATCCTTAGACAACGCCAACTCACTCTCCCACCTCATACATTTTTTTTTACTTCTCTTATTGCAAAGTGGAAAAACAAATATTTAGTTAGACAAGAAAACATTCGATTAAAATGGTTTCTTAGATATCTCCAGTCTCTCTCACGACACCCCCCCCCCCCCCCAAACCCGAACATGTTTATACAAACTCTTTCGTCTTTTCTTTCTACGTCATGGTCGGATGCATGTTGATTGATGAACATATTTTAAGCTTTAACTTAAGCAGTATCATGAAGTTAAGTCAAATGTTTTCTTGACCGTATCGACATTTCAGATAGTGACATGTGGATCGGTGCACACTACAATCCTTCAAAGGGGCACTGGGTATGGGCAGACGACAATACAGCTGCCACAGAGTTATCATTGTTTTGGGCAGCCTCCCAACCAGCCAGTGAAACCAGTGAATATTGTGTGGAAATCTTTGTGTCGCCTTCAGGACAACAACGAGCTTATTCTAACGTATGCTCTACTACCTATCCATTTTTGTGCATGGAGAAAGGTATTTCATTTAAATGCCCCTTTACATCGGTGCAGTGAATATATTGTCAAAGTTTATGTAAAGAATTTTAAAAATACGCCTCGGTATTTACATGAGACAGAGTCACAACATTGCCTCTATTATCAGTATATAAAAGGTTAATTATCAAACGAATTCATCCGACTTACAAGCTAAATCTACAAGATTCAATTTTACCCTTGTGTCGAAGCGTTGAATCTATTGAGTTGTACTTATCCACTCATGGCAATGAGTGTCTACTTATCTGGCCAAGTCTCTCACTTGATTCCACGAACAGTATAACCAATAGCAACAGTTTCTAATTCCACAAACACTTTACGGTTTGTTGCAATATATGAATTTATTTAAGAACAATCCTTTAACTAGAGTTGTGATATAGTTACAGATTACTAATCCAATCTGTTCAGCCTAACACACAACAACACAAGTCCAACAGTCAAAATATTATGTCCGCCATCAATCTTCCATCACAACATCTAAAAACTAACGCGTCATATCCCCTAACACAATTACGTAACAACACTCTCACACCCAAGATACAGCTACACATACAATCTCTAACCAAACATCTTTTCCCTATCAAACATGAAAATAATGATCTACTTTCATAACAACAGTGATTTTCATACCATTGACACCGTGGACATATTTGTCCTGAACAATGCAATTTAAAATGATTGAATTGATCACAAATACATCACATGGAAATAAACCAGATGAATATTTATCACAAAAACATCACATGGAATAAACATCACATTGATAATAAAACACATACTTGTTGCAAGCAAATAATCCAAATTATGATATCTCAAGTTTGAAAAAATCATCAGTATAACATGACATATTTCTGATCACATAAAGTTTCCTTATGTTCACTAGAATGATGGTGTTGTTGACCGATGCATATCTCTTACATTTGTATTATAAAACCTCTTGTTAACCATTTTTAAAAAAAAAATTCCGTTGAGCAAATGTAAATAAAATGATTTACATCCAAGATAGAAAAGAAATTGGATACGTTAAAAAAAAAGATTCTTTTCAAATTAAGCATAGTTTTTTTTGTCGAATTGACAGCTCTGATCACAACTCAAGATACGACTCTGGTGACTTCTACAGACCCTATGATTTCCAGCACACCTCTGACTACAATCACGGACAACACGACCACTGAAACTTTGATGAAATGTGGCGCCAATTCTTTCGAGTTTAACGTTCTACTGCTTTTCAATATCTGCGTGTTAAAGTATTTGATCTTTTAAAAACGTTTAAATTTAAGTTGATTCCTTGTAATTCATTAAAAAAAATATTTCCTTTTAAAAAACTTTAATACGAAGGACACCAATAGGACAAAGACAGAACACAGTTGAGTTATAACATACAGGCAAAATTGGAGACAAGAAAGAAAAATTAAGTCTGTTTCTATTAATCTTAACAAGCAGGTGCAGAGAACAGTTTGATCAAGTGAATGAGAACATGAAATTCATATCATTTTTTATCAACGTTCCATAAGTTGTGATAAGCTTTTTCTTAAACAAATTAAACCGGTTCCAGGTGTTTGTACAGGACACTATGGCGGTAATACCAAAATATTGTGAAATATTGTTTTGTAAGATAAAGCGTTGGCGGACCTTAGCAATATTTTTGAGGTCTACGTTCTCACTTAGATACGTCATCTGGTAGCGAGTTCATACAATGGCATAGACATTATTCGTTCTTTTTTTAAAAAATCGTCTTTATTGGTTTTCCCCTGATTTGATTTCCTCATTTTATATTACGAAATCTGAATTTCTGTCACAGACCATTTATTACGATGTCATAAAAAGACTCACGTTTTGTGCGAGCGGAAATTTAAACATTTTCTAAAAATTAAAGAGATAAAAAATTTATTTAAATTTAAAAAAACAACAACAACATAGAAATAAGGTCGATAATGATTCATATGTAGCGCATATTAAATTTTTAAGTGATTCACTTTTAAGGATTGTCAACCATTTCCGATATTGTAAGTGAAACCACTCTGTATAAAGAAATGTTTACGAAATGATGTGGTGGAACGGAAATCTGTTTGATTGGAGCTGTTGAAAAAAAATACAAATGGAAATGTTTTTTCCAGTGCACTATTGAACAATCTAAGAATGCAAAAAAATGAAGAAACTTCATTTATCTCCATGAATTCCATTTATATAAATATTTGAATTTTTCACAGGATAGGAAAGGAGTTGAAGTAAATTTATATTTTTTTAATTTTCAGTTTTTTTTTCTTATTAAAGAAACTTAGTATTATTATTTTTATTATGTTTGTAAAAATAATGTTTTTAAAATTTAAGCCCATCTTTACAGATCAAAAGAGATTATAAAGAAATATATTCATTTTTAAGCACATTGTATAAAATAATAATGTCTGAATGACTATATATGTAATTAGATAGGTATTAATTAACGACTTTTTCATGGAAAACTATTATATAAGGTGACCTGCAATAAAACAGCAAGAAATAAAAACAAAAAATCACAGTAATTGGGATTCACAGAGTAAGCGTGAAATTCCTTAAAAGTAACGTTGCTTTGTACAAATGACATTTGAACATATGGGTATTACACTAATTTCCTTTAAACCATTTTCCACAAGTTATTAAAGGCAGAACGGAAAAATTGTCCTAATTGAAACTGTATTCAAATGATAATCTTAAATAGTTTAAAATCAGCAAAAAATCAAGTCCTAAAACATTTGCATTCCTTCAACTTGTGGATTTGACATATTTATGCACATCTGAAATATATGTGTGTTTCTTACCACCAGTTAGTTAGTTTTCCAAATTGTTTGTTTCCTTATGAAATACGAACCATAACCCAAGAACCTAAAGTAACAGAGGAAAGTAATATTGTTTACATTTCTTTTATTGAATTGGCTCTATCCTATTTAAATATGTTGTTTCAATTTTCTAAGTAAAGATTTTTAAAAAAAAATTGTTTATTCAAATTAATTGAATTTTTTTGTGTAAATTGCATGTTTAAGACACGTATATATCCCTTATCGTAAAATAAAATAAACATATGTAGTTGTTGTTCTTTTTTTTGTAAATCATAATCCTAATTTATTTCTTTAAATTTAGTTGAAATTTAAGTTCATTTTTTTTTCTCTAAAAAATGGTTTTGATACATTTATAAATTAAACATTTTTGAGATATAAATTAAAAGACAAACTAATGACCAATAAAAACGTACTGGAAATTACCATTTTTTTGCTTTGGTGTTAAAATTACTATTTATTAATACCTTTATTTAAGATTTATGCAGCTACCTCAGATGTACATTTGCATTAAATTCCTTTTTTTAAGTTTCGATTTACCCTCACAATATGCAATTCTTAATATAGCAACATACATTATCTTCTTAAAAAACTTTTTGTCTTTAATGTTCATAACATGTTTAATCGTATGTATGTCCTTCTCATACATAATATTTTCCATAACAAATTATTTACGCTTTCCGGAGAGACAAGGACTTCACGGAGAATTTTGCTAAATCAGCATTTTAATTTGATAGACCAAATATTCCTCTGTAAATATCCACATTCCAACATGGTTTTACGTGCTCAGCAGGCACGTAGTCGCAGCACAGCAGCGTGTCACGGCAAAGCTGTTGCAGTCGTTTTTATTAGACCAAGAACACGCTAATCCACCCACCTCCCCACACACCCAACCCAAAAAACAAAAAACACAAAAAACAAATTAAAGTATTACACGGCCCGCCCTAAGATAAATATGTACAGGGAGGGCTTGAAAAAAGCCATTCTAATTTGACGTCAATCGGTATCGTTTATCTGCTACATAGCATAGGACAAGACAAGCGTATTTGTTTCTTTCAAGTTATCAATTTAAATCGTGAACTAAAAAAAAGAAAAGAAATTTGAAATGTTTCAATCATCATAACAAATTAAAATCAAATAATACGATATCTAACGGCATGTTCTCTAACCAACTGTTCCTTCTCTGGTAAAAAAAAAAAATCAGAGCGCTTTCGATTTAACATCAATTGGTCAAACGTCCATTTACAATTGATAAGCTCTAAAATTCGATGTTTTTGCATTTGAAACAAATAGCTTGTTGCTGATTATTACACATACATTTTGGAATTCTTTCATCATTTTTTTTTATTTTAATTATGCTAGGGGTTTGTACATGATATATTTTAAAAAAAATGTTAAGAGAACAACAACATGTAAATGTACTATAGAATAGAAGCGTTTCAATCTTACGCCATTCGCTCCGCGTGTCAGTTTACTATAGCAAACGCTAAGTCGATCAGTTGATGCATATAAACAATAGAGACTGCAAGATAGTTGGCGGGGTGTTTATGGGAAAACGGCAGAGAGACTGAGACACAGAGAATGGAAGCACAGCTGTGTGCATAAATCACATTCGCGTAGTCTGCTCTATTTTACACTGCTGTGTGAACCCTGAACACGTTTGCGTAGGTACAGATAACATTCATAGAAGTCACTCAGTAATAATGAAGATGTTAGGAACTACTTCGCGCGGCACGACTGCTAGTCCTAGTACCAAATTGATTGATCAAATTGAGGGACAATTTAAAAATAGACTTCCTCTGCCATTAAAAATCAAATTAGTAGGTCATCTGACCGTGTTCTTTTAAAAGCAATAGCAATTCATTCTATAAACGGATCATCCACGAAAACGAATTATTTCAGCATCTATCACATCGGTCTGCCGAAAAAAAAATATTGTAATACTTATTTTGCTCCGGTGGTTCATGTTTGTCACTGGTCAGCACAAAATAAAATAGAAAATACATATAATTAAAAATGTTAAATTATTTTGCTTTTAATCATTAACATTTAAAATAAATAATGCTACATTTCCTAATCTCATTTGTGAGTTTATATCTTGACTTGTCATTCGGGTGTGATTTTTTTTTTATTTTGGTTTGTCATTTGTAAGTGTATATTTTGGCTTGTCATTTGTGAGGGTATGTCCTGTCTTGTTATTTAAAGTTATATATAAAATAGTCATTTGGTGGTGTATATCTTGGATCGTCAATTTTTAGTGTATATTTTGTCTTGTCATTTGTGAGTGTCTATTTGTGCAAGCGAAATAAATAATCTTAGATTCGGATTAGGGGAGGGGGAAGATATTGTGTAATTTTCCAGCTATTTTGATTAAAACTGTTTTCCGAAAAGTCTTAAGAATCGTCACTTGATAGTACATTTTAAATAAATTTTAATATAAAAAAAAAAAAAAAAATTAAAAAGCCTTTATACTACTTTTTTATTAAGCTGTAAAATTATTTTTATATCTTTTATATAAATTTAGAAGAGTTTTTTGTTTTTGTTTTTTTTTGTTAACATTTTTGTGGACGGCTAATTGAAACACTTTCCGTGATCCTATCGATCCTAACTTGACGAAAAGGCTGGTTGCAAATGATGTCACAAGTTTTAGACCCAACCCAACGTCCAAAAAGTGTGTTTTTCCTGTTTTCCAAAGCGAAATGGAGGGAAGATGACGAAATTGATTTCACGAAAAAAACATTCCCTTTAACTGAGCGTAATTAGATTATGTTTAAGAAAACTGACCCAAGTAGCATATTGAACGTTTTAAAAAATGTTTATATTTAATATACTTTTTAAAAAAAAAACATATTATTTATCTCTAAAAAATACTATTTTCTTTTTTTCTTGCTTTATATAATAAAAACCATGTGTACACTGAAGATAATATAAATACATATGTTTTTAAAAGCACGGTGCTGTCATACCAATTTTTTTTAACACGTACTTCTACGACTACGTTAAAACTCATACTTTCTTGATGAAATTTAATTGACAAAAAAGGCACATGTTAAATAATTAGCGGGAACCAAAGCTGTACACTTTTATGTTGATGTAAAAATGGTTAATAAATGGTTAGTAAATGGTTAATAAATGATTAATAAATTGTTCGTAAATGGTTAGTAAATGGTTAATAAATGGTTAGTTAATGGTTAGCAAATGGTTAATAAATGGTTAATAAATGGTTAATACATGGTTAGTAAATGGTTAGTAAATGGTTAATAAATGGTTAGTAAATGGTTAATAAATGGTTAATAAATGGTTAATAAATGGTTAGTAAATGGTTAGTAAATGGTTAATAAATGGTTAATAAATGGTTAGTAAATGGTTAGTAAATGGTTAGTAAATGGTTAGTAACACTGATCAAGATCAGATAAGTCATCGATTCTATTTTCATCGAACACATTTCTGTATTGTCACTTGAAGAGTTTGTTAAGCCTGGCTGCAACATGATGTAGTCAATCTCTTTGTGATGTTTCTAATTGGAGTTATGTCATGTGGTTTTTCGAAATACTTTATATGCGCACATTGTGTTGGCCAGTAGGAGTTCGTTGAAGCAGGAGATTTCCATGATCATCAGCTCTCTCTCTCGTTCGACATTGTGTTACAGTGGCTTCCACACGTTCCTTTCCAGTTTGCAACGTCATCTTCTCCACTTTTGTCATTTCAATCACCGTGAACGATCAAAACATCTTTATTGGGGCATTGCCTCAGAACTTCCTCGAGTTGATGGTAGTCATTATCATATTATGAAGTTGTTGTATACGTCTGTGCAATAGTGCTGCTAAAAGATGGTGCCCTTAGGCGAAGTGTGATGAGCCGGCTTGAAACTGGTCAAGAGCTCATAGTACTGATCTTGATTTGTTTATGCAAAATGAAGGCAATTCATTGTTCGTGTGTGTCCTCGGGTCCACTAAAATATAGACTTGGCATTCAAGGGTCGATGTTTCATCAAAGTTTTCCCATCTCATTACAAACAGATCTAGGATGTCCCTTCTGTAAATGCCCACTTCGTGCACTATTTCCTCCACCTTGCCCGTCTCTCACAACGATCTCACGTTCCAGTACCTAGCGTAATGTTATTCCTGGCCCTGATATTGTTTTTTATCTGACAAGTAGCATACTTTCAACCTCCGTCCCTGTCAAAGACGGTAGGCGCAGCCCTTGGTAACCTGGCTGCGGCCAAGCCGGTATTGATTGTGAATCTGTTTACGTAGCTTAGCAGGGCACTTGTCGCTTGCCGGCGACCACCCCTCTCCATGCCTAACCACAGCCGATGACCTAAAACAGTGGTTCGCAGCCTTTTTAGTGCCGTGACCCTTTTATACAGTTTCTTGTGTCGTGGCGACCCCCAGCCACACAATTATTTTCGTTGCTATTTCATAGCTGTAAGGATATGTGTTTTCAGATGGTCTTAGGCGACCCATGGAAAGGGTCCTGCGACCCCCAAAGGGGTCGCGACCCACAGGTTGAGAACCGCTGCCCTAAAACTAGGTAGCTTGCCTTTGTCACGAACACGGCAAGTTCGTCTCCCAACTGTTGCGCCCTGGTCGGTTCTTGCAAAAGGGATTTTTTACACTCCGACCCCACCCCCCACCGTCACATTGTTTAGTCCGCCAGCAAAGCCAGTTTTCCAGGATATCGCGATAAGAGGCTTATCTGAAAAATTTAGAGGATGGTTAAGTACCAGTGATACTGCCCACCCAAAGGTACAGCATGACAGATATCGACAGATTTTAACTGTATTCGGAGTCCTTTATATCCCTAGTAGTTACAGGTTTTTTTTCGAACTTTCTGGAAATTATAGATTAGCCCTGAATTTATGGGATTGCATTAGTTTTAAATCCACTGATATTCCAATACGGACCATGAAGGGTATTGCTAACAATTGAAGCATAGATCCATCAGTTGATCAAGAAAATAAAGCGTTCCATAAGATTGTTTATATTAATATAGCTTTTATAGAGAAAAATTAATGGATCATCAAACCCCAGAAGGTTTGATGATATGAGATCAGTACCCATCGGTATTTGCATATGGTTAACCACATGTATGTATGTTAAGTTTGCACAAGATCCATCTATTCATGTAAGTGTATTACGCTTATTGATGTTTATATAGCGTATAAAAAGTAAAATGAATTTTGTCCCGATGCCTCAGAGAAAAGGATAACATGAGTTCAGTACCCATGGGCATTCGAATATTGATAATCAAGTGTTCTAAGTTTGGTCAAGATCCATCTATTCGTGTAGGAGTATTTGTTGTTAATTTTATTTATATTTATTTATTTATTTAGGCATTTTTTATATAGCGCTTACCTTAAAGCTCTAAGCGCTTTACAATTATTAAAAACATGTAAACTAAGTAAAATAAAAATGAAAAACCAGAGACACTAGGATAGTAACACTATACTATAGAAACAATTAAAATGACTATAAAACGAGTACACTTAGACACATTTAGGCCTATACTACAGGATCAACCCGAGACAGAAGATTAGGCAGGCAATGAGGGTGCATCACAGGTCATAGGCGGACCTAAACAGATATAGCTCATATTGAAACAAACCACATTTTAGATTCCAGCTCTTAACAAAATGTTATAAAAAGTTCATTACCCACTAATAGTTCCTTCCGTATAATGATGGATATATGGTGTCAGTTTGGCCAAGATCCATCATTCCATGTACAAGCCTTCGTTGATCAAACAACAAACAAAGAAATTTCACTATTAGATATACATATTGTATATATATATATATATATATATATATATATATATATATATATATATATATAAATATAAAATATATTTTTCCCCATTAGTATTTATGTTCTATATATAATAGTTTTTATATTTGTATGTTAAAAAAAAAAACAAAAAGATATCTCTATTATATATATATATTGTATATATATATATATATATATATATATATATATATATATATATATATATATGAAGCTAAAATATATTATTCCCCATTAGAATTTATGTTCAATATGTAACAGCTTTTACATTTGTAGGTTAACCTTTAAGAAACAGATTTAAAGCCAGTTCATAATTTAATTGTTCTTGCTTATTATCAAGCTAATGTATTAAAGCTTATTACTAGATTGTATGAAATTTCATATACACTATTTAAAAGGAAAATAGAATTGGATTTGAAAGTTTAAGAAAAATAATTTTCAACAGTGTTTAATGTATTTTATGCGTTAATCAATCAGTGTGGAATCGATATAATGCACCAGTCGTTCTTTCAAAACAGAATTACCTTTTTAAACGAAAATCATTATGATTTTTTTGTTAAAGAACCATGAAAAGCTAAAAAAAATCAATATCTTTATTATATGATATTTCACGGCCCTTTTTGGAATCTAGTTAGATTTAAATATAAAGAGTATCATTTTTTTGTGTGAAATCTTGGCTTAATGGATAATATTGGGAATTAAAACCAACTAGTGAAAATCATGTTTTAAAATATTTTTACATATTTTTTTGTTGCATTTACGACTTTCTGAAAAGTTAAACACTATAACATATTGTTGAACTTATTATGATTTGCTAAACATAAAGTAATACCGTGTTTAAATCCAAATTTTATTTCATGGCATGCTGCACAACTTGAAATGTATTCTTTACCATGCTTGTTAATGATCTTTTGATATTTTTCTGGTGTAATACTACACCGCTCAGCGATTTTGGCTGAACATTATGGCTTACGACATACAGAGGGCGCATTCAGGTCATACATGTCTAAGGTGTTAATGTCTTGGCGTCATTCAGATTATTACCCATGCATGTTATCCTAGACATTCTTACACTAACCGACTCGCTTGGGTGGCTATTTATTATATACATGTGTGCAGCGTTTAGAAAATTCTTGTTGTTCAGGAACGTACTTCGTCAACCTAAATCTACGCGCCTGACAACGCTGTTCTTTTTGATCCTCTTCAGCGTCCAAATTACCCTTAGCACACGTCTAAAGAGCAATGTGTTCTGTTTGTCTGAGGGCTGAAGAGTGTGTGATCTGTTTCTGCTGGTACTTTTTTCTTTCCTTATCATTAAATTGTCTTATTATATTGAATTTTTTTTCCTTTTTTTTGTTATTGTTTTTTATTTTATTTTTTTCTTGTTAAACATGGAAGGGTGGTACTAACGATAGCAACGAAAACGTATAGCGATCTAGCAAACTTTTACTTGAAGTAATTCTTCGCCTTCGCGAAGCTTCATATAAAATGCATAATGTACACACAGGTAATCCTTACGTTATCACAGATGAGACAAGTCTCTCAAAAGCTCCATTATTGAATGTGTAAAGCGCCTGCAAGATTAAATGGCTTGATTAAGGGACAAGTTTCGTATTCACCCGACCCATTACCCAAGCAAAAAATTCAATATCGATTGACATAATCGATATTATAATTTTAAAATGTTATTTCTTACACACAAAAAAATGATTATACATTGTCTGCATAGCTCCCTTTTATATTGACATAAACTACCTCTTAAAACTATCGTAATGTCTGCATAGCATCCTTTTATATTTATTTATTTATTTAGGCATTTTTATATAGCACTTACCTTAAAGCTCTAAGCGCTTTACAATTATTAACAACATGTAAACTAAGTAAAATAAAAATGGAAAACCAGAGAAACTAGAATAATAACTACTATATTATAGAAACAATTAAATGGCTATAATAACGAGTACACTTTGGCACGTTTTGGCCTAAAATACAGGATCAACCCAAGACAGAAAATGAGGCAGGGCTAGGAGGGTGCATCACAGGTCATATGCAAAAGTGGACGAGGTTTCACAATGATGGATGTGGAAGGGGAGCTGGTTCCAGAACGTGGGCGCATGGAAGTAGAAGGAGCGTTCACCGATTGTCTTAGTTTTGGTTCTTGGGATTGAGAGGGTTCTATTGTCAATTGAAGAGCGTAGTTGTCTTGTGGGGGTGTAAGGAAGCAACAGTTCAGATAGATAGACAGGAAAGTGAGGGTCAGTGAACGAGTTGAAGCATAGATTGGCAGACTTGTACTTGATGCGAGAGGATATTTGGAAGCCAGTGGAGTTGCCGCATGTGTGGTTGAATGTGGTCGTGTTTCTTTGATTTAAAAATGAGTCTGCATGCTGAGTTCTGTGCCTTCTGAAGTTTGTCTATGTGGTGTTGAGGAATGGCTGCGAGAAGAGTGTTACAGTAGTCAAATTTTGAAAGAATGAGTGAAGAGACGACAGTTTTTGTGGCATCAAAGGAGAGGAGGTGTCAAATGGTGCTGATTTTCTAATTTCATTGTATGCTGATCTGCATATATTCGTGACATGTTTGTCCATTAAAGTCATTCAGATTATTACTCATACATGTTAACCTAGACATAAACTACCTCTGTAAACGATCTTAATTTCTGCAAAACACACTTTTATATTTAAATAAACTACCTCTTAAAACGATCCTAATGTATAAATAGCGATCTGTTATATTGACATAAACTACCTCTTAAAACGATCGTATTATCTGGATAGCACCCTTTTATATCAACTTAAACTACCTCTTAAAACGATCGTAATATGTAAATGGCCCCTGATACATGATCATAACTTCTTGCTTAACAGGTTGGTAATTTCTAAAAGGCCCTCCTTTTGATTGATTACAATATCCTTCTTAAATCGATCGTACTGTCTCAATGGCCTCAGCGCAGCGGCTTTGTTACTTCTTTTTCAACTGGGGTGGAATAAATGAAAAAAAAAAAACGTCTTTCCATTGTCAAAAGTATTTGTACAAACTTGTCACAGACAACGTTCAGTTAGCTAATCATGAAGGATCGCTAATGCCCCTTGCTAAACTGCTATAAATAGACGAACTATTGTTAATGGTCTCTGGCATGCAGAGAGAGCCACGGCCACAGATACAAAACTCAATTCAACACATAGGTAAGCAAATAGTATTATGAAGCTGTCCAGCCATTTTAAACACAACTTCTGACTGAACTACATTTAAGGTTAATTGACTAAATGTTTATTTAAATCGTATAGTAAGCTCAACAACAGCATCTCTCACTCTCCTTATCTCTATCTCTCTTTCTATATCTATGGGTATCTCTACATACCTTCACGTCTCTCTCTATTTCGTTTTTCTCCCTCTATCTATTTTCACTGTTCTCTCCCCGCTCTCTCTTTATTTCTCCTTTTTTCCCTCTTCATACCTATTTTACGTTCCTCAGTTCACTCTGTCACTTTTTCTCTACGTGTATTATAATTTGAATGTAATCTGTTTGACATATTTTTTGATACAAAAAGACACATAACAGTTATTTTATAGGAAAATTAAATTAACAAAAGAAAAACAATAGAAAGAAAAATTAATGGCCGACAACAAATAAATTTAACAATGAAAAAAAAAATCTTTATATATATAAGAGTTTAATTTCGATATTTAAAAATGAAGATCACATTGTTAACTCGGAAAAATGTGCATTTTAATTTCTTTGTTGTTTTGATTAATTTTCCCTGAATTAAATGAACGATTTTTTAAAGAGAATATTTATTGAATGTTCTTAAATGTCACATTATTTCTAGCACACAGAGAGACTCACAATGAGAAATAAACATGTGCCTTTCATTTTATTTCTCATATTTATCAGTCTTCCAGTGGTGAGAAGTGGTAAGTCGGAATGTATTTAAATGATAACGTATGTGTAAAACATGGCATGAGACCTGTTTTTAACAAAGCAATGGCGTAAACAAACAAAACTGTATAAAAAAATTAATTTTAAAATACACTTAAAATATCTGTTTATGAGTAGATTTTAAAATGACTTTTTCAAAAAATAATGTTTTTTTTTTCGTCAAAAAACATACGGTTACTTTTGTATTAGCTGTTATAAGGATGATGGAATAAAACACTACTCAATATAAGGATAATTGAAAAAAAAACACATTTTTCATTGTAGGGATAGGGGGAAAACAACACTATTCAATAAAAGCGAAATGGAAAAGTATTAAATAACGCAAAAAAAAAAAGCTAATTAAAAATATATTTGTAGAGGTTTCTTTATAAAATATAATTTTATTACATAGAATAACTGTCACAGAGACTTATGACTTGTAATTTATAGAGTATGGAACTTGGTAAGAGGGACTAATTAGAGATGAGGATCTAGAGTACAGGAGAAAATATTGGTGTATTATGCTTGGTGGCCGAGCGGTCTAAACTGTTTCAAACTAAATAGTTGGTGGTCTGGAGATCAATCCCCACCAAAGGCAACGTCACAGCACTGTGGGTGGATGGGACTCGTAAGCCTTGGACGGCAACCCATCTAAGAGAAGGCAATCTCTGAATTTAAACTAGGAGCCAGAATGATCAACAAATTGATCGTGGGCCCCTCTAATATAAGAAGAAAATAGAGTCATGGCGGTTATTATAATACCATGTTATTAATAGTATGATATAAGATAATGAATAGATTGTGACTGTGACGTTATCAAGTGGAGAATATTTATTCTAAGTGTTCTTTAAGATCGGTACAAGTATTATCTATTTGTGATTATTATTGTAATTGCGTATATTATAAAGTATAGTCACTATATTTCATTGCAATATACGACGCCTCTGTTGATGATAGATAGTAACTAAATTGTGGTAGACTGTGTGATTATAGACAAGGAAATAACCCAGTTATGTTACATTTAGTATATTACATTATTATACGTAATAATCACATCATTTCTTTGCACTTAACAATAATATCAAACGGATAATAAAGCGTGGACTTTTTATTCAGGATGAAAGCTATGATTATTTATTTGGAAATATAGATTGAATGTAGTTTAATTCATTTCAAAAGATATAACAATCTCCTAAACTTTTAAATTGCATTAAAATGACTCTAGTTTCATATAATACTTTTTCAGAATGCACTGAGCCAGGGGCTATTTTCTCTGAAGGCACGTGTTTCCTGTACGATGCTAGACAGCTTTCTTACTCGGATTCAAATGTAATTACGCTGAAAAATTGGTATATTGTCTGCCTGTTCTGGTCAAGTTTATTAGATGGTAGGACATTACATAAAACTCTAAGGGTATTATGGTATAAACCATTCTAGGTGCCCTTCAGATGCACAACTGAAAAGCTATATGACGTCACGATATTCTGGGCTGTCAATGAGTCTTTTTAAGAATGAGAAGAAAGAGTTAGTGTTGTCTGCCTGAATGCGGATGCGACACTAAGCGTATAAATAGTATAAACGGAGGTGCTACTTAAGAATGTAGTAATGTGCATTGCAGCCTGGCCCCAGAGACCTTAGAGCATCTGTTGACTGAATGTCCCGCACTAGATCTCCCGGGGGAAGCCAGGGCGGTTGGAGGATCCTTTGTGATGGAAATGTTGTATGGCTCAGCTCAACAGATTGAGTTGATAGCTAATTTACTAGCCGGGGTCATAAGAGAGTAATCTCAGACCTTCACCAGAATATGTGCGTTAGTTAGTAGTGTGCAGGTGGTCAGCAGCGGATTGGGGAGAGCGATTTAATCTACCGCTGAATGTCTAAGTGTTACGACAGCTAATGTTAGTTTTGTTGCCAGAGATCCCACTAGTAAAATTGGTTATTTGGTTAAAACTGTTAGCGGAACCAACATTACCGATGGGAGTACCTATCAGATGAAAGTGTCTTGAAATAAAAGTAAATATTTAATAAGTGCAAATGACTTTGTGTCAAGTGCTTTGCAGCTTTGTACACAGTGAGTTTTAAATATGATAGCCTAGACTTCGAAAACATAGAAATGCAATTTAATTATTGACCTATACCTTCTTTTGTGTTTTACTGATGATGGTGTAATACACTTATAAGTTATAAACATATATTTTTAAATGCTTTTAGATGCATAAGAATTGAGTAAAACAAAGTAAGGTCAAACCTGAAAAAAAGTAACGCAACAAAACAAGTAACGTGTCAGCAGAAAACCTGCATCAGTGAACAAATAACAGAAAAAAATTATTTAATTACCACAAGTCATGGACTTTAGGTCTTTATTCGCAGCCAGAGCCTAGACCCGCCCCTTCACGTCATGGCCAATCACAGAGGTTTAACATCTCCTATTCTTTTCTCTTTTTGATATGTAATCTCTCACCTACTTATTTTCTGTCACAATTCTTTTGCTGCCCTCTCAGAAACTTTTTCTGAGCTAAGTGCTATTTTAAATATATATATATATTCTGGTTTTCTGATGTTTGTTCACAGACACAGGGTTCCTGCCGAAACGTTCGTTGTTTGTTGCGTTCTTTTTTTTTTTCTTCCAGTTTTAACTTACTTTCTTTTACGCATTTCCATTTTTGTTAACTTGATTGCAGTCGCTTCCTGTATTACACATTAAATGCAAAGCTGGCTGACTGTTCGCTTCTAACTCTTGAGAATTGAATTTTTATGTGATTTGGTTGGTGTATTTGTTATCTCCCTTTTTAAAAAAATAATTTTGTTGACTACCGCAGGAACAAGTTATTAAATTAAGAAAGAAAATGATAATTTCAATGTAAAATACATCTATTCCAGGATGAATGCAAATCAAAAGGTGGAGTTCTGGCCAAAGTAAAGTCAAAGACTCAGTTACTTGACGTAACCGTTCAGGCACAACTAAGTAAGTTACATAGTTTAGGTAAATAAATATTCTTCTGCCTGCTTCTACCTGATAAAACTCATAATGAGGAAGAACTCTTGATCTATCGGATAGTGTTATACAAAATGTTTGACAAGGATTTAGTCGAAACGTTAAGTCTGATAAACATTTAAGGTTATCTTAATGCAGTTGTTGCATCACTTGTATTTAAAGGTATTTATACTGAAGTCCTCACCTTTGTTTGCTTTCAAAGTAGGCTGGTCGACAGCATTAGGAACGGATGGCTAATCCTATTCATTTTCAGTCGGGCATTATTGTTCCCGATCCAAAAATGCTTACAATTATTCAAAGTTGGTCTTTGCTGGTATAAACTAAACCATTTGACCTGCCCGTGGAAGAGATTTTGGCTCAAGACTTTTAATCAGAGCTCCTGTCTGATATTGAATAGGTTTGGAATATAATCAATGTCAATTATCATCTAATTTATTTCATAGTACATCTTTGTGGTCTTACTATCTGGGCTTTTTTTGTACACATTTAAACTGTCATTTGAATTTTTTGTCTCTTTCATTTTCTCTGTCGCTGTTTCTTTCCTTTTCAAAAAAAAAAAAGATGTCCATTAATTTTATCTGCAAGCTTTGACGGGACAAGTGATCAGTCATGTGTATGTCCAGCTTCCTTATTCATTATCTTCCTACATGTAACATAATAATTATTATGTTGATTTACTTTCTTACTAAAATGAGACTACAATTTATTCAATTCAACTTTCTTCCTATAAGGTTTTAGTTGTCTGTTGACAAATATCAACAATATTGCAATTTATATTCGTGAAATGTGCATGTCTATTTGTTTTAATTTAAAAGTTAAGTTTGTTAGTCTTTGATAGCTATTCCATTTTAGTTAAACTTATTCAACCCTTTCTCCCAAGCATTGAAGTCTCAATATGACCTTGGTTATTCATCACCTACTTTATAATGTTCCAAAAAAATTTCAAGATTGAGCATACAAAAAATTGTAGGATTAAATATATATTTTCCAAACATTAAGTAGCACAGCATATTAAGGAATATGTTTCTCTCTATCTCTCTCTTTCTCTCTCTCTCTCTCTGTCTCTCTCTGTCTCCCTCTCTGTGTTGTTGACGATATTGAAAATGTTTTCTCAGCCCTTACAACAAAGCCAGAAAAACGTCCAAACAAAAGTATTTCCCTCTAGAGACAGCGCCCCCTCCCTTCCCACTCCTCAAAACTTTAAGTTTTTAACCTCTTCTATTGCACAGTGAAGAAATATAATTTTTAAGAGACAAGAAAACATTCGAGTTAAATCTTAGATCAGTTCTCTATAGTCCCTCTACCCACCCAAACCCCACCCCGAACCCTGTTGCGCATTTAATGCGACTTCTAGTTACTTTTTTTTCCGTGACAAAGTTTTCTTGTATGTATTGACTTTGCAGATAGTACCATGTGGATCGGTGCCAACGACCTGGCTTCACAGCAAGACTTCGTGTGGCAAGAAGACAATACAGCTGCCCCTGAGTTATCATTGTTTTGGGCTGAGTATCAACCAGAATTGCAAGGCTGTGTGTATATCTATGTGAAGACGAGAACCCAAATTGAAGCTTATACTTCTGAATGTACTCAGCAATCTCCCTTTCTTTGCATGCAGAAAGGTACTTCGTTTAAATTCAATGTGACTTTGGTCAAATGGTCAAATTGCCAAGTAATTTAAAGAATGAAACTAGCTCGGCATGACGCTTGCATAAGACAATTAAACATTTGTTTTCCATCATTGGTTTAAACCAGTTGTATTATCAAACAAATGTATCCAATTTATAAACAAAATGCATTCATTAATAATGTTACCGTTGGACATGTTATTTACCTTACAATACAAGTTAAAACAAAGAAATTAAGCAAGTTCACATCACATGGGCATACAGCTTTTATCTATTATTAAATGCCCTCTTGTTGCTAGCAAACAATGCAAAATAAGTTAAACCAAATAAAAAAAAAAAACAACAACCAAAAAAAAACATAAATATTTCTAAAACCATGATGTTTCATTTTCATATTAATTTATTTTGCAGCTTTCTTAACTGGCGAATACATCTTACCGTTATGATACAAATCACTAATCTGACATTTAAAAACAATTTTAGTGTGAAAATTTAAATGAGTTAATCTTCGCCCAAGATGGAAGAGAAGTAAAGTACGTTTCAGCAAATCATATTCCAATAAAGCTTAACAACTTAAAAAAAAAAAACTTGACAGCTCTGACCACAACTCCAGTTACGAATCTGATGACATCTACACACACAAGTCTAATGACTTCTACAGACCAAAGTCTAATGACTTCTACAGACCAAAGTCTAATGACTTCTACAGACCAAAGTCTAATGACTTCTACAGACCAAAGTCTAATGACTTCTACAGATCAAAGTCTAATGTTTTCTACAGACCAAAGTCTAATGACTTCTACAGACCAAAGTCTAATGACTTCTACAGACCAAAGTCTAATGACTTCTACAGACCAAACTCTAATGACTTCTACAGATCAAAGTCTAATTACTTTTACAGATCAAAGTCTAATGTTTTCTACAGACCAAAGTCTAATGACTTCTACAGACCAAAGTCTAATGACTTCTACAGACCAAAGTCTAATGACTTCTACAGACCAAAGTCTAATGACTTCTACAGACCAAAGTCTGATGCATTTCATTTAAATGCCCTTTTACATCGGTTTATTGAATATATTGTCAAAGTTTATGTAAAGAATAAAAAAATACACCTCGGTTTTAAATGAAACAGAGTCACAGCATTGCCTCTATTCTCAGTATATAAATGGTTCATTAACAAACGAATTAATGCCAAATCCACAAGATTCAATGTTAATCTTGGACATATTTTTCCAGTACAATGCAATTTAAAAAGATGGAATTTATCACAAAGACATCATATGGAATAAAACAACATTTATAATAAAACACCTACTTGTTGCTAGCAAGCAATGCAAATTATGATAGAACAAGTTTGAAAAAAATCATCAGTGTAACATAAAATATTTCTGATCACATAAAATTTACTTATTTTCTCTAGAATGATGGTTTTGTTTACTGATGTATATCTCTTAACTTTGTATTATAAAACCTATGTTAATCATTTTTTAAAAAAAAATTCCGTTGTCTAAATGTAAATGAGATGATCTACATCCAAGATAGAAGAGAAGTTGGATACGTTCAGAAAGATTCCTTTCAAATTAAGCATACTTTTTTTTTTGTCGAAATAACAGATCTGATGACAACTCAAGGTACGACTCTGGTGATTTCTACAGACCAAAGTCTGATGAATTCTACAGATCCTACGATTTCCAGTACATCTCAAACAACATCCACTGTCAACACGACTACCAAAACTACCGCCAGCGCCATCTTATCTTCCACTTTAAATGCAAAAGTTCCCATAAAAACGTTGATGAAGTGTGGCTCAAATTGTATCGAGTTTAATTTTGTAGTGATTTTAAATCTCTGCGTGTTAAAATATATCATTTAAAACAAAACATTTGATCTTTTTAGAAATTTATTAATTTTAATGAAAAAAATTAAATGAGCAAAACAACAAAATTGGAAAACCTGTAAAAAATGTAAGCAACAAAGCAACGATCGTGCAGAAAGCCTTATTAAGCATACGAACATTAAAAACAAAAGAAAATAAACACTTAGATGAAATGTAGTGACACAGAGACAAGCAAGGGGGCAGTGACAGAACATTAGTAGTTGAGTGATTACATTCATTCAGAATGCTAGGGAAGAGACGAACATTTACTCCGCTGCAATCGGTCGAAACGAGTATGGGCGGAAAAAAGGTTGACCAAATGTAGGAGAACATGAAATTCATGCCATTTGGTGCCAAGATTCCAAAAGTTTGGATCAGCCTCTTTTACAAATTCACCAGCATCGGTGTGTTTGTACAAGACACTATAACAGTTATACTTCATAAAGTAAGACATAAGTGTGGTCATTTTTGCTAACGTTTTTATGTGAACGAACACTGACTTTCCTTAGCAATATTTTGGGGTGCCCGATCTCACCTACTTACGCGTACGCATAATTTATTCTTTTGCTACCTCGTCTTTGTAGCTTTTCTCCTAATGTGATTTGCTCATTTCAATTTTTCGAAATCTGAATTGCTGTCTCCGCACCAAATTAACAATCCATGAAAGGCCTTAGGTTTTTTTTTCGGAAAGAATTTTAAAAAGTTTCTATAAATTAATGGAATAAAATTGATTTATTTATATTTATCCAATGAAGCGGTTCTCAGCCTGTTGTTTCGCGAACATTTTGGGGGTCGAATGACCCTTTCAAATGGGAAAACGCATATCCTCTACACTTATGAAGTAGCGACGTAAATAATTTTATGCTTGGGGGTCGCTACAACATGTCACCTCAAATAAATATTTTTTAAAATTAATTAAATTAAGATTTTTTCTGAATTAGACATTTTTAGAGATTAATAAAAGTGAAGTCACCATATTTTGACCCCTCCCCTTCCACAGTCACAAAGTGTCGCATATTCTCGACCCACCCCCTCTGAGCGTGACGTAATTTACCAACGACCCCTAAATGTGAACAGTTACTTATAAAATAGTTTTAAATAGATAATTATCAATGATAGAACCTTGATAAGCTTCTACAAGGGAAAAAACGGTAGAGTCCATTTTGACCCCACTCTCTACTATAAAGAAATAAATCATGTTACATTCAAGATTGAAATAATGTATCTAATAACTCACGGAAATGGACACTTTTGTGAAATGCATTTTAAAAATTACATTTTGTTAATACATTTTTAATGTGCATGGTTTTGAACTTTAAAAATGGAATATCTCAAAACAAGAAATCTGTGACCCTGCCAGTTTTTCCCTTGTGTTATTCATATAATATGCATATGTAGTTTTTCGTTGTTTTTAAATATAACATATTATTTTTTTTAATTTAGCTGAAAGTTAGGTTCATACAATTTTATAATAAAATATATTTATTCATAAAAAAATAAACACATTTGAAATCTAAATTAACTAAACCTACTAATGACAAATATAAAAAAAATACTCGAAATTATTCCTTTTTGTTTTAGTGTTAAATAATTGTATTTATTCCTTCGTGTAAGATTTATGCAGTTCCCTTGTGTACATGTATATTTTCATTAAATTCCTTTTTTTTTTAAATTTCGAATGTACGTCCACCAGATGCGTTCCTTAATGTAAAAACAGACATTATTTCTTTTAATTAACTGCTTGGTTTTAATATTCATAATATGTTTTATTTTATTGAATTCCCTGTCCCACGTCATATTCTCCACAAACATATATTCTTTACGCTTTCGGGAGGGACAAGAGCTGTACTAAAATATTTGTTAGTAGCTACCTCCCTGCTATTTAAATGAAAATAAACATCAAAAGCAAAAAAAAACTTGCACTGTAACATGTGTAACTGCAATTTAGTTGATAAATTATGTTCTCTCTGAATAAATTTACATTTTAACGTTGATTTACGTGCACAGCGAACTTCACGCTACTTGATCTATCGGATGCGTTCGATACGCTTGACCACGGCATACTTCTCCAACGTATGGAAAATACGTTCGGTTTCACCCATGTCGTCCTGAAATGGTTCCACTTTTATCTAACAAATCGGGTCCAATCAGTTATTGCAAACAGCTTGACCTCAAAGCAATCTATTATAAAATTCAGAGTACCCCAGGGCTCGGTCTCAGGCCAATTTCTTTTCACTATGTAGGTTCAGCCCGTGTGTGCTGTGGTCAAGAAGTTTGGAATGCAATATCACATGTTCGCGGATGACGTCCAGCTTCAGCAATCTGTGATCCCCTCTCAGTTTCCTCAGCTTCTTAGTATGACACAGAAGACAGTGAAATCAGTTAAGCACTGGATGAACATAAA
Organism: Lymnaea stagnalis; assembly: GCA_964033795.1. Classification (NCBI taxonomy): domain Eukaryota; kingdom Metazoa; phylum Mollusca; class Gastropoda; family Lymnaeidae; genus Lymnaea; species Lymnaea stagnalis. The sequence continues at coordinate 295,645 of CAXITT010000082.1, forward strand.
CAAGCTCAAATTGAATGATGAAAAGACTGAGCTGATCCCCATTGCCACCACTCAGATGTAAAAATCTGTAAATAACACATCAGTTACTCTCTCAGTTGTGTGGATTGAGTTTGCTCAAACGGTGCGTATTCTGGGTGTCTACCTAGATAGAACACTTACTTTGCAAAATCACATAAACATGCTTTGCAAGGCGATTTTTCTAAGCTGCGCAGGATTAGCTATATCAAATATCTCTTAACGTTCGACGCATCAAAGAGGCTGTTGTCTGCATTCGTGCTATCACGCATGTACTACTGTATTGCTCTTATGGTGGGTCTTCCAGCTAGGCTCCTGAATAAAATTAAAAAGCACAGAATAATGCGGCTCGAACTGTTGTTTGCAAATACCAACTGGACCATGATGAAACACTTCTGAGAGAGTTGAATTGGCTGCCGGTCCGCGCTCGCATTTAGTAAACAATTGCAACTCTTTGCTACCACTGCTTGCATGACTTGGCACCGTCCTAGCTCAAACAGGTGCTGACGCCTTATGTACCAACTAGACAACTCTGCTCATCTGATAGGGGGAAACTATTCATACCACGTGTTCGCCTTCAGACTTACGAGGGGCGCATTTTCGCTTTGGCAAGCCCCACAATTTGGAACACAATTCCGGTAACTCTCAGAAAAAGTCAGTCACTGGCGTCTTTCAAAACTGATTTGAGGACATATCTATTTCGCAAACAACTGTTTTGGTATTATTGTCTCTCTAGCTATTATCTTGTAGATGTGTATTGGTATTTGTTGTTTATGGTTGCTAGATATGTGAAAAACTTATAATGGGTATTCTCGTATATAGTTTTTGAAATGTTGCATTTTTTATTTCAATGTGGTATATTGTAGGTTGATTCATTTCTCTTTTAATATAATAGGTTATGTATCGATCTTTGAGCCTTTGGGAGATGAAGTTTGATTTTCAAAAAAAAATTATTATTATTATTATTATTATCTTTGTAAATATTGCTCAAAATCACATGTAGGGACACAGGATTTTGCTTTGGGGATTTATCTCATTTAAGAAAGCTGTGAAGACTCCGCTTATTATTTAGAGTACGGGTCTCCAAACGTTTCAGCCCAAGAGCCGCTTCAACTTTTAAACAGCAGTTTGACAGATACTACACACTCGAGATCCCCACCCCCCCCCCCCCCCCCCGAAAAAATTCAAAGTTGAATAGTGTTGTTATTTATTTATTTAATAATATTCTATTCAGCTTTAATTTGATAAAAAATTGATAAACTAAACATTAACACCTTTAATAGTTGAAATGGGGATTTTTTTTTTCCTTTTGCAAAAATAGCAGACACGTTTAGCTTTAGTTGTGATGTCCCTAACATTAATAGTTACCTAGGAATATCATAAGACACATTTGTTCTCAAACTTTTCTTCACATATTTCTTTCTTGAATTGTGTTTGTTCACACATTTATTTTGTTCCAAAGATGTAAAGGTACCTTGATGCAAGCGTTTTTATATTAGGAAAGTCTTCCTGGGGCAAAAGCTGGTAAAAACCAAACAGTAATTCTTTGAACTTGTCCCTAAGGAGGTCATTTGCTTGCAACTCAATGACCTCAAACTGAAGTTTATATGGGCAACAGGCCACATCTGCTTCAATCAGTTTTCAAAATAGTCTCAATTCTTCTACCTTTGAATAAAAGTTTTAAAAAAAAAACCGCTGCTGAAATATCAGATGGAGATCATTGATGATCTTGCATGCAAATTTTGTGAGAAAATCCACTGTTGCTTCAGCCATAAAGACCTTGCACTGCTTAATTTTTTTTTTAAAGTTGTTGGATTGTACTTGTTCCAAAAAGACGACTGGTTTGGATTGGAAGGCCTTTAGATGGGTGTATAGATCAGATACTAGATTTTACCCTCCTTGCAGTTTTAGGCTCAGAAAATTCAAATGACTAGTTATATTTGCAGCAAAAGCCAATGCCATACCCACTCTTAATCAGACAGTAACAGCTGTCTTTTGCCTTTACTTTCCATGAAGTGACCTATTTTATTTCTTAACATAAATCGTCTGATCAAAACTTTCTTACAACTTAGCCATCTTATTGCTGTGTTATTTGGTACATTATGCGATTCTATTTGTATATTTCAACATGTCACTGAACTGTCTATTATTGAGCCCGTGTGATATTAAAGTCACCATCTTCACCACAGGATTCATTACACTGCTAATGCCCACATATTTAACGCAAAAAGCTTTGTGGTGCATAATACAGTTTAGGAACATTGGTTGTATAAGTTTTCCTCATTACACACATGCTTCACTTGCCCATCGAAGCATTTCTTTGTGCCCCTCATATTCTCTCCTCCATCAACACTAGTGCAAACCGAGGTTAGTCCAGCCCAAATTATAATCAGCAAGTTCTTTTTTTCCCCCTCATCGAATATATCCTCTCCGGTAACAGTGTCGTACATTCTATGTAGCTAAGCCAGCTCATATTTTGTGCTCATGTCTTCATCTCCATCTCTAATGAACAAAAGCAGCTGTCCGGTGATTTATCCATTGCAAGTACAAAAATTTGCCTCACAATGTTTTCACTCAAGTCTGCAAAACGGCGAGCAATGGTATTTGCACCCAAAGCTACATTTTCAAATTGGTGTGTACTTTTCTGGTAAAGTTCCTCAGTCATCACCAATATCTATTCCTTCACTACTTCACCATCTGTAAAGGTTTACCACTTTTATCCAGGACGTTGGAAACTTTATAAACGGCCTTTGTTAAGGATTCAATTTCATTTCAGGATTTACTGAAAAATTTCGGCTGGGATGTGAGTTGATTTTGTAATTTAGGAAATAAATTGCATAAGCATGGAAATATTATAGGAACCACTAAAATGGCACATTGAAGTTTCTTTTGACGAAATTTTACCGTAACCGCTACTACTCAGGACGAATGAAGCAATATCTTTCTATTTCATTTTTGAAAAGAAAATGGCAACAATATGACCATAATTCTTACCCAACGTTGCGGGATATTTTTGCATCATTGTAAAGATGCAATCTTAAGAATGTTACGCACTGGCTTCTATTGTGAGCAATTAATCTCCTAATTTAAAGTTATGGCTCGTTCTAACAGTGCCTACCATAGAGAAATACAATAACAAAAATACCCAAAACAGTTGCCAATTACAATTAGTAAGATTTAATTTAGTAATAATACACTTATAAAACAAAGGAAAAATAATTACAAATCATCAACGTACAGAGTATTGGAAAATCTTGTACCGGTACACAAGAAGTACAATGTGCCAATTAATAATGATGAATGCGAAATAAAAAAAAATATGAGCACACAAAGAATAATACTCGGAAATAAACAAAACAGATCAAAAGACTAAGCCAAGCTCATCTATGAAAGTAGCGTCTCATGTGGGGTCAACCAGAGTGTACGCACGAGTAAACGTTGTAAACAAGCTACACATAGCAAAGAACTACTTCACCCTATATTTTAATTCAGTAAACACATAACGTCCACGTAAGCGGTGGGTGATCTTTGCAGGATACACATTGTTTTCCGTACTTTTTTCCATAGACATAGACAAAATGGTCTCCACAGGCCGGATGAGAAGGCAGTAAAGAGAGTAAAATATCTAATTTTAGACTTGCCCAATGCAGTAATATGGGTGTTTGCATCGGTTTTAAACACATTTTCACGGTTGATAGTTTGTATGTGCAAGGGTTTAAGTGGTGGCTTCAATTAAATTAAGTCGTACGAATCACTTAATCATATAAACACGAATGCTAAGAGAGACAACCAGTGAAACAGTTTTGCTAATGATGAGTTCTGCCCCCTTCGTACCACTATATAATAATTTTTAGCAGTTAAAATGCCATTGAAGTAAGGATTTAATTGATGTATTTGTAACACAGTTATTTTTCAAAGTAACTTTCATTTTTAATTACCAAATAATTTGGAATAAACGCGACGGTTAGCAAAGTAGTCTGCTCATTAAATGTACAGGTTGGAAAAATAACATAACTTGAATTGAAGACAAAATAGTATATAAGTCATATCGACTGAATGCACTTTTTAGTGGTCAATACATCAGCTCTCACCTGTGGTTCCAAGAAGCTGTAACATGCATCTTTTGGCTCTCAGTTTGTGTTTGTACATTTTTGCTAGTGAATGTACATTTTTCCTTTTCATTCGGCAGAGCTGTTCTTGGCCTGTCATTTGTGAGCGTATATTTTGGCTCGTCATTTGTGACTATATTTTCGTTCATGCTGGATAAACAATCATAGGTTTCAATCTTTTTTGGGGAGGTTTTTTCTCTTTTTCGAGACGTGGGGGGGAGGGGTATAAAAACACCGATTTAATGAAATCAAAAATAATTCCCGTTAACTTAGCACACGAAGATTTTTTTTTTTTAAAGTCCCAAGTAGTAAATTGAAATTAAAAAAAAAAGAATTTTTCTTTTTAATTTATTGATTAATTTTTTATTAAATTTCCTTATTTATATGTACCTGTTGAATACATAATTTAAAAAACAAAAAAACAAAATACAATTGTTCTTTTTATCTAGCTCAGTATGCAGGGAACACATATCAAAAAAGTGTGGATTTATGCATTAATTACAGTATAATGTACATTCACAATTTTACATGGCAAACGAGGACGTATTTACTGTTATATTTAAGCATTGTACTTCTACAACCATCATCTAATGTCTTGGCATGCCGCAAGCGAAAACATTCAAAATAAAGAGTTATTGCATTGCTTGATTCAATCCAAATTGAACTTTGTTCTTTCAATCTCCTTCGAGGCAACACTTTGCGTGGAACACTTTGCGTAAAGTAGCAGCGCAGCAGCGTGTCATGGCGCAACGGTGGCAGAGGTCTTTATTAAACCAATAACTCGTTACTCCAAATTCACCCCCAAAACCCCCCCCCCCCCCCAAAAAAAAAACAAACAAACCAAAAACACCGACACGTCAAAGTATACCACTGCTCGCCGTAAGATAAATATGTTTGGGGAGGGCTTGACCAAAAAAAATGTAAATTTGACGTCAATCAGAAAAGTTATTCTGCTAAAAGGCATAGCAATAAACAGCCGTGTTTTTTTGTCATTAAAATCTACAATTTCAATCGTAAAATACATATAAAAAAGGAAGTTAAAATGTTGAAAACATCATAACAAAATAAACTCAAAAGTACATAAAATAAAGAAAAAAAAAAAGTAATATTTTTTGTTTGTTATAGATACTTTTAAAAATTGTGTATCGTGTCGTTGTTTTGAACATTTTAATAGTCTCGAGAGAATACGAGATTTTGAACGAGATAAAAACGAGTCATATAGAGACAAGAAAATGTATCAAGCATGAGCGACAGAGAATGAGAGTGTGATATATTTGAATGTTATGCTGGAGGCTCTCCTTATCTATTGTTCAAAGATATTATTATAATTTAGGGTAAACAGTTATTTGGTCTATTATTTATTATTCCATTTGTAACTGCATTTGAGGACCAATTATGGTGCATACACACATTTATGTGATGCTGGGATTAATTGAATAAAAAGGAAGTTTGAAACAAACAGAACGCGGTATGTCATTTAAAAAAGTGTTAAAGGGAAATTCATTATGAAAAGATACTTATTGAAATATTATCAAACAAATCAATACACTCATACATACATTAACGAAGGATTCTGCATTGATTTTTAGCAGTTTATAGAATAAAAACAAATTTCATGTAGGTAAAGTTAGAATTCTAAAGAAAACCAAACAATTCAATGAAGATTATGTGATAGCCTACACAGTGTTAGTTTTGCTGGCTAATATCTGAAGGAGATATTTTATACCGCAACTTAGTTACAAGCTTTATCAATTGTGCGCTGAAAAGGTTCTCAAGCTGAAGGTCTCAAAAAACAAAGGAAATGTTTGTTGATTTAAGGAGGGGGGGGCACCAGATTACCTATCTCAACATACAAAATAAAAGTGGACAGAAAGTGGAGAGATATAAGTACTTCGATGTCATCATTTATAATAAGCTAGCATGTCATGAGCACGGCCAAGTGCTGCATAGAAATTTCAAACAAAGACTGTTTTACCTCAAAAATGTATTAATACGGCGTAAACAAGTAAGTCGTTAACTTATTTTAACGAGCACCGATGGGAAGTCAACTTTATTTCAGTGTTACTTTCTAGTGAGGGAATTCAACGTCTGATATGAAATACCGCATACACCGACTAATCAAGAAAGGTAGGAACTTTACAAAAACTAAACATCATTTACTGGAATAACTTTTTGAAGAAAGATGTTTTTTAAATAGTAAACACATTTTCGATGATATATCACACGCTCTTCATCATAGATTCTTAGGATCGGGCCGTTCGGGACGGATTCTTTCCTTCAGGACGAGGACTAAAAGATATAAAATTATTTTGTTCCCCAGTCTGTACGAATTTACCAGCGTGCTCCCCCTGAAGTCGCAAATCTTAATAAAAACTAATAAGTCCATGATATGGCTATGAGAACTCACAGAATGGCTGCTAGTGAAAATATGTATTAAAAATGTCGTTTTTCAAGTTGTTTTTTATAAATAAGTGCTGAAAATGTACTATGCAATCATGACACATTTCCATTTGTTGGGATCAATCAAAGAGTCTTATCGTGCCTTGCCTATATATATATATATATATATATATATATATATACACACATTTATATATATATATATATATATATATATATATATATATATATATATATATAATATTTAAAATAAAAAAAAACATAAAACATAGATCATAAGAGTTTGATAAAGAGAGATAATATAATTATATATATATATATATATATATATATATATATACACACATTTATATATATATATATATATATATGTATATATATATATATATATATATATAATAGTAATTTGAAAAAAAAACACTTAACACATTGTGTAAGTCGAAAATAATTTCGGCATTGCCATTACATTTATGTTCCTACATATAAGTCAAGTATTGAAGAGAACTCAACACTGTTTAAGAAAATGAATGTTATCATCATTTTCTCCGCCGTCCACATGATAAGCATCCACATTCTAGTGTTGTGATACATGTATAGACAATTCTATCGATTAAATACACCACATCTTACTGGACAAAAAAACGCTTCGTGCTCGCTATTTACCTATTTCAATAATAAGATATCTAAAGTCATGTTCGCTAACCAACTGTTCCTTCTCTGGTAAAAACAATAAGAACGTTTTCGATTTAACATCATTGGGTCAATCGTCCATTTAAAATTGATAAGCTCTAAAATTTCATATATTTACATTTGAAACAAATAACTGGTTGCTGATTATTACACACACATTATGGAATTAATTCATCATTATTTATTTTAATTATTCTATTGGTTTGTAAATTGGATATTTTAATATTAATATTATTATTTATTTTAAAATAACACAACATGCAATTGCACTATAGAAGTGTTTAAAAGCTTAGGCCACTCGCTTCCCGTGTCAGTTTACTATAGCAAACGCTAGGTCGATCAGCTGATGTATATAAACAATAGAGACTGCCAGACAGTTGGTGCGGTGTTTATGGGAAATGGACAGAGAGACTGAGACACAGAGAATGGATTCATGAATCCCATTCGCGTAATCTGCTCTATTTTACACTGCTGTGTGAACACTGAACACGTTTGCGTAGGTACAGATGGCATTAATAGAAGTCACTCAGTAATAATGAAGAAGTTAGGGACTACTTAGCGCGGCACGACTGCTAGTGCTATTATTAAATTGATCGATCAAATTCAGGGAAAATTTAAAAATAGACTTCATCTGCAACTAACCCTGACCGGTTTGTGTACAAAAAAAAATCATCATTTTAAAAATAAAAAGGATCATATACAAATGATTATTTCGGCCTATATCGCATCCGTTTCATTAAAAAAAAGAAAACTTTTTTTTTTTAAACGTGGGGCACTTGACTTGCCTCGGGGGTGGTGCCTCCCCAGAGATGACTGAGAGAAACTCTGCTTATGTAATGTACTGGTTGACAAAATAATATAACTTGCATAAGAAGAATCTTTTTTTTTACCCAAAGGCACTGGTTAGCAGACAACACAATAGAAAGCAAATATAAGTAAAAATGCTAAATTATTTTGTTTTTAATCATTAAAATTTAAAATAAATAATACTACATTTACCTATCTTATTTGTGAGTTTATATCTTGAGATTGTGTTTCATGTCAAAATTTTTGGACAGCTCATTGAAACGCTTTCCGTCTTCCTTTCAAACTAACACTTGACGAAATGGCTTGTGGCAAATGATGTCACAATTTTTAGACCCACCCCAAACCCCAAAAAGTGTGTTTTTCCTGTTTTACAATGCGAAATGGAGGGAATATGACGAAATAAATTTTACGAAAAAGAATTCCCTTTAACTGAGCGTAATTAGACTATTTTAAACAAAAATATCCCAAGTAGCACATTGAAAGTAAAAAAAAAAAAATGCTTATATTTTAAATAGTTTTTTTTTTTTAAATTTAAATATTTACCTCTAAAAATAAAAAATAATTTTTTCTTTTTATCTTTCTTATTTTACATAAAAATCATACATTTTAAACAAAAATATCCCAAGTAGCACATTGAAAGTAAAAAAAAAAAAATGCTTATATTTTAAATAGTTTTTTTTTTTTTAAATTTAAATATTTACCTCTAAAAATAAATAATAATGTTTTCTTTTTATCTTTCTTAATTTACATGAAAATCATACGTACACCTAAAATAATATAAATACATATGTGTTCAAAGCAAAATGCAACACCAATTTCTTATTAACACGTATTTCTACGACTACGACACAACTCATTTTTTATGATGAAATTTAATTGAAAAACAAATTGCACATGTTTAATAATTAGCAGGAACAAAAGCTGTACACTTTTATGTTGATATAAATATGGTTAATAAATGGTTAGTAGCACTGATCAAAATCAGATAAGTCAACGATTCTATTTTCGGCGAACACATTTCTGTATTATCACTTTAAGAATTAGTGGAGCCTGTTTGCAACATGATGTAGTCAATCTGGTTTGCGTGTTTCTCATTGTGGATATGTAATGTGGTTTTCCTGGCTATTTCGTGTGCGCACATTGTGTTGGCCAGTATGAGTTCGTTGAAGCTGGCGATTTCCAAGATCCTCAGACCTCTCTCGTACGAAATTGTGTTACATTGACTTCCACACGTTCCTTTCCAGTTTGCAACGGCATCTTTTCCTATTTTGGCATTTCAATCACCTTGAACGATCAACACATCTTTATTGGGGCTTTGTTTCTTCACATCCCCGAGTTGATGGTAGTCATCATCATCTTATGAAGTTGGAGTATACGCATGTACGATAGTGATGTTAAAAGATGTTGCCCTTAGGCGAAGTCTGATGAGCCGGCTTGAAACTGGTCAAGAGCTCATAGTACTTATCTTAATATGTTTATGGACAAAGAAGCCGATTCCTTGTTCGTGTGTGTCCTCCCGTCCATTGAAATATAGTCTCTGACATTCTTGGCTCGATGTTTCTCCAAAGTTTTCCCATCTCATTTCGCACACACCTAGGGTGTCCCATCAGTATCTGCTTATTTCATGAACTAATTCCTCTACTTTGCCCATTTCTTTCAACGATCTCACGTTCCAGTGCCTAGCGTAATGCTTTTCCTGGTACCGATACTGTTTTTTGGCTGACCAGTCGCATACTTTTTACCTCCGTCCCGGTAAAAGACGGTAGGTGCCGCCCTTGGTAACCGGCCAATGGCTGAGCTGGAATTGATTGTGAATCTGTTCTTATGTACACGTGCCGTATCAGGGCCAGTTGTCGCATGCCGGTGCCCATTCCTCTACATGCCTAGCCACAGACTTTGACCTTCAACTATGTGATTTCTTTTGGTCACGAACACGTGGCCTTTCAAGTTCGTCTCGGAACTCTTGCGCACTGATCGTTTCTTGCATGAGGGATTTTTTTACGCTCAGTTGAGTTTTGTTAACACCACCAACCCCCCTCCTCCCCCCCCCCCGGTCACATTGTTTAGTCCGCCAGCTTGTTTTCCAGGATTTGGCGCTTGGAGACTTATCTGAAAAATTTCGAGGATGGATAAGGACCAGTGAAACTGCCTACCCAAAGGTGCAGTATGACAGATATGGAAAGATAGTACATGTACCCGGAATCCCTTGATCTCAAATAGTTAAAGATTTTTGCAATTATCGAACTTTCTGGAAATTACGGCTTATCCTTGAATTTATGGGATATTATTAATTTTAATCCACATATATTCCAATTCGGACTATCAAGAGTATTGCTACCACGTTAAGCATAAACCCATCAATTAATATAGAAAAATATAGCGTTGCAAAAGATTATTTCTATTAATATAGCTTTTAAAAAAGAAAAAAATGAAATGGAGCATCAGGCCCAAGAAGGATTGATGTTATGAGCTCTGTACCCATCGTTATTTGCATTTGGTTAACCACGTGTATTTCTGCTAAGTTTGGTCAAGATCCATCTATTCATGTAAGTGTATTACGCTTATTGATAATTATATAGCTTAAAAAAGTAAACAATTTATTGTGGGACCCCCTGCCTCAGAGAAAAGGATGTTATGAGTTCAGTACCCGTGGGTATTTGAATAATGATAATCAGGTGTAAGTGTTCTAAGTTTGGTCAAGATTCATCTATTCGTGTAGGAGTATTTGTTGTCAATTTTATTGATATAGCTCATATTAAAACAAACGCCACTTTAGGCCCAAGCTCTATACGGCATGTTATAAAAAGTTCATTACCCATTTAGAGTTCCTTCCATATTATGATGGATATATGGTGTTGGTTTAGCCAAGATCCATCAATCCATGTAAAATCCTTTGTGGATCAAACAACAAACAAAGAAATTTCACTATTAGATATATATATATATATATATATATATATAAAATCCTTTGTGTAAAAAAAAACAAACAAAAAAATTTCACTTATATATATATATATATATATATATATATATATATATATATATATATATATACAATTAAAATATATTATTCCCCATTAGAGGTTATTTTCAATGTGTAACAGTTTTCACATTTGTAGGTTAACCATTAAGAAACATTTTAAAAGCTTAAAAATAATTTTATTTTTCTAGCTTATTTTCGAGCTAATGTAGGAAAGCGTATTAATTTTTATTGAAATTCATATACACTATTTAAAAAGAAAATAGAATTGGATTTGAAAGTTTATTTAAAAATAAATTTAAACAGTGTTTAATGTATTTTATGCGTTAATCAATGAGTGTGGAATCAATATTATGCACCAAGTGTTCTTTCAAAACCGAATGACCATTTTAAAAGAAAATTATCTTTTTTTTTTTTTAAAGAAGGATAAAAAGCTAAAAACAATCAATATCTTAAATATATGAGATTTCACGGCTCTTGTTGGAATCCACTCTGATTTAAGTGTAATGAGTATTCTTTTTTTTTAATCCTAGCTTTTTAGATGACATTGGAAAGTAAAGCCAACTAGTAAAAATAATGTTTTAAAATCGTTTTACATTTTTTTGTGTATTGACAACTTTCTGAAAAGTTTAATACTCTAACATTATGTTGATCATTTTATACTGAACTGTGTTGCACTGAGGAACTTTCAAGCATTTACTATTTTTTCGTGTGAACTTGTTTATGTGTTTCATTACCATAATTTTAATAATAATAAGACATGAGTTTAATTTAAAGTATCATCCAAAAAGCGGAAGATTTCTGGGGGAAAGTTTAAGTGATTTCTTCCTACTTTTCGTTAGCAATGATTTGAATTGCAAATCACTAATTTTAAATTTTTATTGAAATAACATATTATAAAAAAAAAACAAGAAAAAACATAATCTAAAGTGCATATTCAAAGACTTTTACTTAAGCTCGGTAATAACATTAGACGGATAACAAGATATTGCATGTTTTGAGAATTAAACACACAAATATTAATTTTAGAGAAAACATATATTTTGTATTACCTTTTTTTAAAAAAAAAGTTTATTCATAAAAATTCAAGATTATTTAAAGTCTGATATTTTTATTGTCTTGGAAGAGCAACTGTTAAATGTATTTGCCTTGCGTGATAGTGCTCAAATGAATTCATTGTATAAAAAGTTATAGGTTAGAAACGTGACATATTTTAAAGTCTAATGTGTGTGTTTGTCTGCAAAATAACACCATTTTCAAGCCGCTTGATAATTCTTCATACTTTCCGGCAGCAGGTTTATAACTGTAGAATCAATGATGATTTAATCTACTCCATTTTTTTAAAAAAAATAAATAAATTATTGCTTTTTTAAATTTGAAATGAATTTTGTGCAACAAATACATATCGACGAACTAGTTTTAGGAAAATATTATAGAAAGTTTAACTAAGGAACTTCGCTTTTACAACAAACCTCTTTTCGACATTATCCGTTTTAACTCCACATTCACACCAGTTCATGGCACACATAGGCCCACGCGGAAACTTTCAGTGTAAAATGACATACATTAAAACACTAAGAAAGAAGGAACTTAATAATTATTTAAATTCCAAAACAGAATGCTTATGTTATCTAATTGATTACGCCACCAATACAGGGAGTGGGTTGTTGATTTTTCTGATTATGCACAGCAGTAGGTTTGATGCATGGGGGAGATTTCAGAAAATATATACATTCCTATTTATCATTTTAATGATCTAAACATGATGTTTAAAGTAAAATTTTTTGTATATGTTAAAGTAAGCAAATTATTGAAATAGCATGTAGCAGTACCAAATTATTTCCTGAAACAATATTATATATTTCGTCTGTCATGAAATAAGATAAGATTTTTCAATGCTAAATAATATTAAAGCGTATCTGTTTATTGCCATCCGCATCTAAAAGAGCCTACTTTTTTTACGCGACACTCATTTCTGACGTACTAGCTCGCATGTACCGATTCTAATGATGATATTTTGAGACCATTACTTGTCTGAATTTCGTTTTTGGGGATCATGTATTTAAAAAAAAATTGTTAAAGTAACAACAACCCTACATGATACACATCTTGAACCATGTTAAATGAGATCCACCTAATTGACTCACAAATAAATCGACGCTCATGAACATTTCGGATAATTTACCGAATTCCCTGAAAAATAAAAGAAACAAAAACGAATTCAATTTTTCCATTTAAAAAACAAACAAAAACAAATAACATTTTTCCCACACCTTTTTTAAACTACTGACATCTTGTTATTTTGTTTCTGTAGTTAAGACAGTATATTCCTTTCTCTCTTTTCTTGAGTTACAAGTCAGGTATTCCATACGAATTAAGTTAAAGTATTTAAAATTTAAAAAAGAAGAGATTTCAAATTTAAAAAAAACTCTCAAACTTTTCAAAAAGTGCGGTAAACTATACATAGGAGAGACAGGTTGTCGCCTTGGGGACCGTTTCAGAGAGCACCTCTATAACATAAATAAACACGCTCTCTGTCCGGTCTCCAAACATTTCAATAGCCCTAACCATAATGGTATCTCAGATATTGTAGTTACTGGTATACTCTATACTAGTAACACTGCAGATAGAATCTATATGGAGAACAAATTAATAACTAGATTTGGTACGTTGTCTCCATATGGATTGAACCAAATCCATAGTTTTACTTAGCTGCCATGAGATAGAATCTATATGGAGAACAAATTAATAACTAGATTTGGTACGTTGTCTCCATATGGATTGAACCAAATCCATAGTTTTACTTAGCTGCCATGTCTTTTTCCTGTTTGGTTTTTCCAATTATGTTTGAATCACTTCCTTTCTACATCTCTTTACTTTGTTTTTGTCACGTTTAAGCGCCCTCTCCTATATTTTTTCTGTTTTAGGTAGGATATATATATTGACATTATGTAAATTTAATTTATACTTATTTAAATGTGTTGTGTTTGTTTGTACTGATGAAGGCATGTGCCGAAACGTTTAATTCTGTATATTGTACAATTATTATTAAAGCTAACTCATATTGTTCTATTGACACAATTTGTTCGTGTCTTATTAATATATTTTAAAGCTTTATTGCAGTCCAACACTTTTTATAATTAGTTAACTTAAATGAAAAGTTGAGTAATTAATTATAATAAATTGAGTTTCAATATAGAGAACATCTAGATGTTATTATTTAAAACTCATTACCGAATTTCTTCTGTTAAGAGATGTAGAATATGCTGCCAGCATAGTTAATTTTCCTTGACTCACTTTTTTGGAGAGAGGCGGATATACAAAATAATAGAAAGTAATTCGACATTGCTCTATTTTTTAAACATAACTAATAGTCATGATCCAACAATTCATTTGCTATTTACATTATAGATTTATTGTGGATAAACAAAGTTTTCCTTTGTTTTGTTAGAATTTAATTTAGTTTTACCAAAAATAAATATTAATAAAATATATGAATTAAATTATTTCATAAGGATACTCAGTGTAAGAATAAAACACTTTTATTAGTAAGAAAATACATTTCTCTTTTTGTTTGGACGAAAAATATTAATAAAATTGTTTTCTTAATTATTTTTTGTTGTTTTTATGTTGATTATATATATTTTTTAGTCATTGGGAAGTACTCTTTCCATTATTTAAATATAATTGAAATCATGTAAATGTATTACCTTCTGTTTTAACATCAGACACTCTTGTTGGTATTTACTTCAAAAACTGTAAGTTAGTCGTTTTTAAAAGCACGGTAATAAAAAAAAAATTGTACCGAAACGATTTTCAAACTTTAATTTTACCGAAAAATGAGAAATGTTTAACCTGCAAATTCTGACAATTTAATTAAGTTATGCGACTTATGAGTCATATATTTTAATAGTTTTAATATTACTGTTCAAATTTTAGAGATTTAAATGATATTCCAAAAATTTTAGCTCTACGTACATGAAATCAAGGGTAACATTTTTTTTTTAATTTAAATTTTAAAAAATAAATATAGAAATCTAGCAAGTCTATTTTTAAGATAAATACTATTTAAAAGAAAAACAATTATAACTTTAAGGACATTTCATTTTACCTACCACTGATTACGTTGATAACGAACGGAATCTGTATTTCTTGATCACGTATAGTTTGGAAACTTACATTAAGCAATCCTAAATTATCATAAGTGATATTTTGTATGGTTAGTTCAATGTTTTATGAAAGGGAAATCTCATCAAACGTCAATTTCACAATAATTTGGTCCGTTTTGCTACTGACGTAGATTTTGCCATTGACAATAACCTTTGAACTAAGCTCTGGGTAAGACTGGAGACAGACATCTATTGTTAATGTAGCGCCAATTCTTCCACTGTATATCGTGTTTGGCCTAGCCCAAAAGCAAAATACTGGAGGACCTGTAATATTAAAATTACACTGGATAAGTAACATTTTATCCACATTAGGCCATCTGTTATTATTAAAGAAGTATATATTTAATTATTTTGTATGAAAAATTATTATTTTTAAAAAATAAATAAAAATACTAAAAAAAAGTATACTTGCTTGAAAAGTGAAAAACAAAAGGCGATGTTCAATCACTATATTTACAATGTATATATAGAAAATTAACACTTTCACTTTTCAGCCGAGTTTATATTATTAACAGTTCTATTTGCTGTGTTAAAGTGCTGTCAAGACATGTTCAAGCTTAGTCAAGAAAACACAGCAAATAAAATGATGATTCGGCCAAACTCAAAGTAAAAAAAAAAAAAAAAATCTAGACGCAAGAAATTAAAATTTAAAAAGAAACACTCTTTATTTATATTATTAACAGTTCTATTTGCTGTGTTAAAGTGCTGTCAAGACATGTTCAAGCTTAGTCAAGAAAACACAGCAAATAAAATGATGATTCGGCCAAAATCAAAGTAAAAAAAAAAAAAAAAAATCTAGACGCAAGAAATTAAAATTTAAAAAGAAACACTCTTTTCATTGTTTTTTTTAATTGTTTAGTTGTTTTTTGTTTTTTTTAATTTTTAAAATGTTATTACTATTTCTTATATGTATACCAGAAACAAAATTTGACAAAGGTCAAGATCTATGGCTTAAATGCAAGTGTTGTTCGAATGACGCTAATCAAGGGTTTTTTGGATACAAACAATGATAAGATTAATTTTAATTATTGTTTTAATTACCAGGTATGCTAATATGAAACCATAACTATAAATCTAATTAGTTTGTATATGCCCTTTCATTGATTAAATATGAAATTATATGTCGCAAAAAAAGAGTTAAACTTGGATTATCCTATGATGAGATAAGAAAAAAGGCAAATTACGGCGTTAAAAAAAACAAGCAAACAATAATTTTAAAAATAATTAGGTTATTTTTTTTCTCTAAAATACAAAATAATCAATAGTGGGTTAGAAAGTAAGAATAATGTGAAAACCTTACATTTATTGTGATTAGAGAACATTGTACTTTATAAATATGTTCCATCATTGTGTTAGTAAGTAATCGCAAGATTTTTCTTAAAATATTTCTCAACGAGGGGTAAATAAATACATCGCAGTAGAACCAAATGTCACAAAAAGAATATTTAATTTTTGAAATGATCAGCATGAGAAAAGAAGAATGTGGATTAATAGACAAAGAACTAGCTTTAATTTATAGTCATGGATATTTAAAGTCCTGCAAATGTTTGATAAATATGACATACAAATTTAACTATTGATTACAGTGACCCATAAAATCAAACACATAGGGCCTCGGTCTATATATATATATATATATATATATATATATATATATATATATATATATATATATATATATATATATATATACATGTAAACAAAAAGAAAGAGAAAGAAAAAAAAAAAAAAAAAAAAAAGCGGGTCCGACAGAAAGTCGTGCATTTCGATACTNGGGTAACAAAAATGAGAGTTTGGAATTTAAAAAAAAAAAAAAAAATTATTGTTGGGTTGGCTAGACAAAATGATGTATCAAATGAAAGATAATTGAATTCAATATATGTTTGTAAACTTACTTCTTCAGTTTAACTAAAATAAACTACCACACTTGACATTCGAATAGCATTGGTCAAATAGTAGCCGGGTGCAAATAGCGGCGCTGCGTGTTTGGGTCGATTTTGACTCATTGCTGTTCGCTGCCTCATTTAGTCTTATAAACCCAAAAATAAATTTTTAAATAGTTTCTTTAAAATCCAAATCTCTCACTTTTGGTACCAAGTTAAGAATAACCACTTCGATATATAAGTATAATATGTATAAACGATAATTATATGAGTTCCTTTGTAATCGTGATGATTGTCTAAATGGCACAAACCGTCTGTCAAACTTTCAGACTAAAATCTCAACAACTAGATTTACTAATAAGGTCATATGATGTGAGTATTTTAAAAATATTACATATTGATGATTAGGTACTAACCTTCTTTCAGTCTCAAGAAAAATGTGAAGTCAATGTCATATCTCCTTTGGGTCATGATGCTTACAACGTACATTTTGGCATCATCATGAGTAATGTTATTAATGCCAAAAACAATGTTCTGATTAGACGTTCTGTTAATGTACAAAAATTGTGTACAGATAGGGTTGTAAGGCATTGAATCACCATTAACTGTAATGTTTTCTCTTTGTAGTTTATAACTAGTGTTTAGACATATTTCTTTTTGGAAAGATTGTCCTAATTGAACAAAGTATTCCGATCCATCCGTAGAGACGTTGCAGAGACTGATATTGATTACTGTGGAGAATATAGATATACAATTCTAATATAAATAGCATCAATTGATGTAAAAATACCAGACAATTTAAGCTTATAGAAGCAACTCTATTACTTGAATCATTTCCAATGTCGTTATCAGGGAATCCCAATCTGTATGTCTCAAAACTTTACACTCGACCCTCCCGCTAAAGGTGTTTACCTGCCAACATGCAAAAAAGTCAAGCGAATGTAATTTATTTTGTTTAATGAATATATTCATTTTTATATCATTTGTACGACATGGAAATTTTAAGTTTTATTTTGATTTAAAATACATGGGCTGATATTTTATGGTTACTTAACTGTTATACAATATAGAGATTGCATTTAACAGTCACACTTTCAAATTCTCAATAACTGTTTCTCAAATTTAAGGAATAGCCTTGTTTTTTAGTTACAATCAAATGAAATCTAGGGGTGATGGTACTAGAAAGTTAAAGTCTAAATAATATAAAAATTATAATCTCTTTTGCATGTTAACAAAAAAAAATAGAAATTTATATTTTGTTTGATACTTAAATTGTATTCTTACAACCATTGAATGCAAATTTTAATGTACTTGTTTTTTTTTAAAATAATAAATGTATTTAACAAAAATTAAAATAGAATTAACATTGACATATACTTACCTGGTTGCTCTTTAATGTCTAATCTAATTGAAATGTATGTACCAGCACCAGCTGTAATTTTTACTTCATAATTCCTGTTGATGTACTGTGTACAGTTGGTTAACATGATCTTGATATAATATATTGAACTGCTATACTGGTGTATTATTGAGATGTGTGTTTCATTGTTGGTTTTATTGTCCGGTCGTAATTGTAAAGCTGATCTGACTGCTCGAAAAAATTGCCGCGGGGAAACTTTGTTACAGAAATCTTGAGGCATATAGTCTAAAACTGTAGGGTGGTCTGAAAAATATAAATGCTATAATGTAATAAAGCATCATAAATAGATATGTATATATTTATATGTATGACAATATTGCGGATCGGCTACATTCAGGTGAGGAAAAAGAAAACCAGATAGGTGGATTTTCGGAAAAAGTAAAAAATGAAAGTTTAAAAAAAAAATACGTCATTGGTGATTAATCAATAATAAAACATACTTAAATAAAATTGACACTTAGCTGTCAGCTAGTATCATAAGGAACAGCAAGTGGAATATTACATAATATGAGTAGGTGAACGATTAAATGAAGGCAAAGAGACAGAAGAGAGGAAAAGCAATTGGGTTGAAACGAGGAATGGGCGCGGAAAAACGATTTAACAGGTGAATAGGAGCAAGATATTGATGTCATGTGGTGTTAAGATTCCATAAGTTTGGGTCAACTTTTTTCACAAATTTACCTGATTCGGTGTGTTTGTAAAGGACACATGGCACTGATTGTAAAATAGTATTACCACTTCAAGAGTTTAAGGAAGGGCCACTGTTTATAGGGCGTAATATTACGGAGTTGGTCTGTACATCTCTTAGAGTGAGGCATCATGTCTAATCGAAATGCGACATCTTGCAGATAGTGCAAATAGTGGTGAAGACAAAAGTGTCGCGAGTACAAAGAGACAGTCTCTAATATGAACACTGCACAAAATAAACGAAGTATGGTGGGTATGGTTGACCAAGTGTCAGTGTTGAAATGGTTGCTTCTCATTGGCTGGATGCTAAAGTATGAGGGGGTAGCGTCGAAGCGACTTCGCAAAAGGATGTCCCGCATATTTTTATGACTTCAAAGTGAGATGCGGGAAAGATAAAATATCGTGGGTGTAAGAGTCTGTGAGGAGAATGGCACGGTATTTAAGGAAAACATTTTTGGCTATGAGATTGTGAGGTGGCTATTTGAGAACACGTTCTGTCAGGTCGCCATGGTCACAAAGACGATACCTGGAGTCATCAGAACGGCTAATATTTTTTGACCCTTTAAGATGGGCTGATGAATGTAATGTTTCCGGAAATTGACTGAAATACTAGATAACTTCAAGTGCCGTGTCCCAAAAGTCCTCCATGGAGAGGTCAAGTCGACGAAAGTCAATGGATAAGAAACTAGAATAACGTATTTACATCATTTAGACTGGGGAAAAATAAATAGTAATCAGTTTTGACTGTCAGTAAGAGTAAAGCATCGTTGGTGAGTAAGCTTAGAATATATAAATGCACACACAAATATATATATAAATATGTATATATTTATATATATATATATATATATATATATA
>CAXITT010000082.1:315703-346330 GCA_964033795.1 Lymnaea stagnalis
ATATATATATATATATATATATATTTATATATTTATATAGATATATAGATATATATATTAAATAAAGCTAAAAAATAAAATTATTCTTGAAATTACGCTATTAGTACAGTACATCAGTAAACTATTTCAACATCTAAAAACTCATTTCCAAGTAAGCAGCTATGAATGTTAAGCTATATTTAAAACAATTAAAAACAATAAACATTCTGCTGGGTAATGCGCCTCTTTATAATGGCAACATAATTGCTATAATATTTATCAATACATTACTAAGAATTTTAAATACAAATTAATCGTATTAACTATCGATTTCAGTTGTTAATTTTTAAAGAAATAAAATTTATTTTTATAATATCAAATAATACTACCTAGTTGTTATTTATGTTTATTGTTTTATCGTATTGTTTATTTTTTGGGTAGATATAAGTTGAAAAAATGGGTGTGGTGTGGAAATTTTTTTTTTTAACTTAGATGGTAAAAAAAAAAAAAAATAAAGAAGGCGTCCGCTTAAAAATAGGACCCCTTTTCACTTTCTCTTTGCAGACTCTGTTTAACATTTTTGTTTTTAGTTTTTAAAGTTACACATAGCATGATCTCAGGATAGTCGCTTCATGTTCAAAATGCTTTTAAATTTGACTTGTATTTTGTGTTTTCATGCTGTCTAAACGCGCTATGTAACCTTTATTGATGAAAAAAGACTGATGTTACGCCAAAGAGAAGTAATGTGTCTTCATTTTTATTTGGACCATCCCTAAAAATGATAAAAACGAGATACAAATGAAACCTGTACACATTGGTCATTCACTAGTATCTTTAGTTTAAGTTGGTTCATTTTACACAATACCTCAAGACTTTGGAAGCGTTATGAAAAGTTTAAACCACTACACAGAACACAGTTATTTATGATTTTATTAACCATATCAAGGTCATTTTCATTAATGTTTATTTTTATTTTTTTTAATTATAAAAGAAAATCAAAAGCGTTGTATTTTCCCACATATACTGTATTAAATAGTATTAATGATATTGCCAATCATTCTCTACCGTTAAAACGTTTTGTTGAAAGGTAACTGGGACAAGCATAAAATGAATAATACGAATGTAATTTAATATAAAGTATCACCAACTTACCCTTCAATCGAATTTTAAAATAGTGTGTTAGCTTCTTTCCTGACGTAAATGTCAACAAGACCTTGTACGTTTTAAAATCTTCTTCCAACGCATTCCGTAGAGATAGCTCAATATCGCCAACAAATTTAGTTCTAGGTTTGTAGCCATGTGACCAGCGTGGGTCATTGACCTCAACACCAGATATTATGTCATATATAGTCAAGTTGACTTTGCCTTATTTATGTACAACACAAAATGTATGTATGACAGGAGAATTTTCGTTTGCAAATAAATCTGAACTATTTCCAACACACAGTTTGGGATCACCTGCATTGAATTTTATTATGTATTTATATTTGGGTTTTGTGATGCAAATTAAAGTAGACATTTAAGTATAACAATCGAAACTATTATAAAGATATAAATAATCATTTAAAAATTAATTAATTAATGATTAAAAAAAACTACATATAAAATAGCAATGTTTTTTTTTTAAATAATGTTTACAAAAGTTGATGGTATAAACGTATACACGTTAAACTAAACAACTTACAGTGATGGTCGAAAACATCCAAAGTTGTTGTTATATTTTGGTGTCTATAATTAATCATAGAACATACATATGAGCCAAAAGAAGTGCATTGCAAATTGGTACTAATGCTTGTTTCAACATATACGTTTTTCTTCTTGTTTCTTGGGATGTTATAATTGTTCACAATTGTTTGTCCATTTAAATGATTTATTTCTATACGTTGTGGATAATTGGTTCCTTCACACATAAGTGTAATACCTGCATCTTCTTCTTGTCTTATCTTCTTAAAGGTAAATTTCAACTCGTATCTTTCTGAAATAATATTATATTGTATATATATATATATATATATATATATATATATATATATTTATTATTTTTAAAATACAATTTTTAAAAAAGCTGTAACTTATTAATGAATTTCTTTTATACATATATCTACTTACTCAAAAATTAATGTGGGTTATGTTCTTTGTTTGTAACTTGTAGTCACAAAAATAAAAACAATAGACCTAGATATATATATATATATTTCTTAAAAAAAATTATATTGTATATATATATATATATATATATATATATATATTTATTATTTTTAAAATACAATTTTTAAAAAAGCTGTAACTTATTAATGAATTTCTTTTAAACATGTATCTACTTACTCAAAAATTAATGTGGGTTAAGTTCTTTGTTTGTAACTTGTAGTCACAAAAATAAAACCAATTGACCTAGATATATATATTAACGTTACATGGAAACTTTTAAATATAAACTAAAACAGAAAAAATGAAGTAACTATGTATTCTATGCCTTATAAGTCTTTGATAAAGTTCAATATTATTATTACAATTGTGTAGAAACTGGCTACCTATTAATGCAACAATCTCCTTTTTTCATATATGCTAGCAATACAATTTGGAGGGATCTATAATGCAGGCTTCTATGTGACTATAATAATCTGTAATACACTTTATTTTCCTAATAAATGAATTGGTGTGTGTGTTGTACCCTTTGGTTTTTCTATTGTTCTAAAATGGACATGGATATGTCACATTGTTTGAGGAGACTGGGCCTAGTAGCGTGGAGAACTAAAAAATAGTTATATTTATAAATACATTTTGTTTGCTTGTTTATGTATTTTTTTTGCTAGTGACTTACATATTCATAAACGCATGGACATCTTGAGCTTAAAATTCATGTAAATAGGTTTTCAAACATGATCAACATTTTATCTTTAAATCCTGAAATAGTAATGTCACTAAAATTAAAATTAATTTAGTGCACCCTTTAAAAAAATACTAACATTATTTATTAGTTGTATCGTTGGATATCGATCTCGCTATACATGTTTTATTTTCGTTGGGAATATGCATGAGGTTCTTTAAATTTATTACCAAAAATGCAAATTAATTGACAGGGACGAGTTGACATTGTATAAACAAATATTTAAATATAGACATTCTAAGTGTATATGCGGTGCCCAAAAGATTTTAAACAAAGAACTTACCTTCTTGCAAAAATAATATCCAAAAACGTAATCCGTAGAATTCTCGGAACAACATACGTACAACCCAAGCACCGTAATCATCTGGTGAATTTATTTTTACAATAAAATTGAAATAAAAAGTGCCATCAAATCTGTCATCTACATAGAATTGCACGTTTCCTTCTGACGTGTTGAAGACAGCTGAGTTGTGATGTAATGTTACTTTTACATCAGCTAAATCATCAAATGTCGGTGTAAAAAAAAAACACCTTGAAATGTTCGTTGAAGATCCAATCTCAGGTAAAAAGAAGATATTATCAAAGTCGCGCTCGCAGGGGAGAACGAAACCTGAAATCATAGACAATACATTTACTTTAACACCTATTTAAGAGTATATATTATTAAGCCGAACAAATTCTTCCTTATTTCATAATTTAAAAAAAAACAAAAAAACTTTTGCTTGACTATTATACAAATGATACATTTTTTTTTTTAAAATTCCGCCCATGACATTTAACATGTAAGTATTTTATATTAATAAAATGTAATATTCAAGATTTAATAGTTATATCGATAATTTTGAGATGTTACATTTATTGAAATTTGTGATTTCAATAAAAAAAATTTTATTGCGTATAATTGTTAGTTTGTGTCCTGGATATCGACATTCCACATTACCACTTGGTTGCCAGTGTCAACATTGTTATATGGGATTGCGCTGGTGCCATTCATCGAGTTTCTAATGATATTTATGATAAGAAAAAAATTATGTCTTGAGAATATTTTAGGATCATTTCAAGGTTATCCACATCAATCATATTCCTCTTCTAAAGTCACTCATAATAGCAATATCCTCTATGTAATATAATTGACATATAATTTCAGAGGTTTTCTCAAAGAAGCTGGTAAAAGTGAAACAGATTTTGAATATCAACGACAGTTTCACCTGTTTCTCGTCAAAAACGAAAAAAATAATTTGACATTTGGGAAGAGAAAAAACTGAGAGATCTATTAGAGAAATAAAATTACCGCACCTGTATAACATTAGGCCATTAAATGTTTTGTCTAGCGACAATGTACTCTGAATGGTTTGAAGTTTGAAGTAAACTCTAAAAGTCAGACAGAGTTGCATCCTATCCCTTGTCTGTTTCTATATATACAAGGACCCAGTATAAAGGTAGGCATTCTTAGTCGCAATACGCTCAATGCATTTCTATTTGCAGATGAAACAGATATACTGGATGATACACAAAGACGAACGCTTGCAGAGCCTTGTTGATTTCCTTTATATTACTTTATAAAATGAGAATAAGCAAAGCCAAGACAAAGATACTGTCTGCAGCTGTACTTCAGAATAAATAGGCGTAACTAACTGCTGTAAGCTGCTCCCTAAAATCCTGGAGTTTATATACATGTGAAGCAAGGCCGGCCCTAGGCCACTGCAACCTATGCAGCCGCAGTGGGCACTGTACTTTCACAGGCCCCACGCTAATTTATTTTCTAATACAAAATCTTAATGTTCACTTATTATACTTATCCCTACCCAGACTGGGTCCCGCGCAATCCGTTTCGCATAGGGCCCCGCAATTGTTAGGCCCGGCCCTGATGTGAAGCATAGTAACTATGGATGGAAAAATGGATAAAGATGCCATGGCAAGTGGTCCAAAGCAGTCAGTATCAAGTATACTCTTTACTGAGACACCCAGGACCAATATGACTATAAAAGCCACGGTAATTAACTCTGTATTTTTTCTCCAAAATTTACTTACCGGTGTATAAACATTGTTGTTTTTTTCGAGACATTTATTCAATGTCTAGTTCTCAAACTGGTAGGTAAGTGTTAAAAATAGACATGTTTGATTTAAAATATATATGCAATGTTATTACGAGCATTTACTTCCCATTACAAAAAGGGAACAAATAATATCCCGAAAACAATCTCATTATTATAATTTAGTCTGAACAAAATGAACCTATAAAAAACGTATATGTATTTCTTAATTAATTATTTAATGTCTTTCAAATTAATAACTCGTAAAACATGTAAGAAATAAATTGATTACGTCATTTTATGAATCAAAATCATGCAGAGAAATACTTTAAAAAATTAAAAACTTAAAAATTAAATGTGCTTTGTAAGCCCATTCGCGGTAATTAAATGTAAAAATATGTTGCATCTTTACCCAAAAAAATGATATTTGCACTTATCGTAAACATATGCATTTGCTAAATGCATGTCTATTTGTTGTGAAATATAGAAAATACTGATCTCAGTATTTATAAAACTTTACGTATAATTTGTATAATTGATCTAATAATAAGGATGATTTTACAAACTAAAACACAGGTTAAGCTTTTATAATTAGCTGGAAAACTAAAAATTAAAGATGTTTGTTTTTTTAAAAACAAAAATGCTTAAGTGTGTGGAGTTCTCAGAATTCACGCTTAAGGGTGGACTAATTCTATCTAGATCCCTCAACTTACAAATTATATGAAATAATTTTTTAGATCAGTTAGTTAATGAATTTATCTGCATGGTATAGAGTTTTAAATGACAATTACAAGTACAATAAAATAATGATCGTGAAAAGTGACACAATTATATTTTCCTTACCAGCACATGTGTCTCATGTTAAAAAACCCATACACAAAGGCCAATGTTTAACAGAGTAAACATAGTTCGTGTAGTTACTGTCACTCAATGTTATATAAATTATGGTGGTGGGTTGTTTTTTATGTCTCGAGTGTGAAGTTATCTGGGGAAACAATAACATATTATTAATAATAAAAAAAAAATATTGATTTAGGCACTGACTTTTAGTTTCCTAGACAATATACAAGAAAATCTATGTTCAGAATACCAGTAACTTGGTGTTACTGAAAACTAATTTCTGAAGTCAATTAAACAATAAATATTACCTTGAGACAACCTAAATGAAACAAGAATCTCAAGTATAACTTAAATATTTGATAATATAAACAAGCAAGTACTGAATTATAATTCAATAAGTAATGTTTTTTTTTTCTTTAATAGGCCTATTGTAATACTTGAGGAACATACCATGAACATCTTTTTTAAATATATATCAATGAACACTTGATAGAAATTATTCAACACATTTTACTAATTATATTGACGACGGTGCTAACTTGGTGTAAATATAGCGATGATTGTTCCCTTCATCCATTTCAGTCTATCACTAAGGTCCCGCTTCACGCATACTCACAATGAATATTACAATGGTATGTAGCGCTACAGGAATTGGTGGAAACTTGTTTTCTAGTACCTTAATAAAAGAAGGTCTAATCTGAGACAAACTAATTGTTTATTTAGATAATTTTTCTTCACTTTATTAACAACTCATTAGAGAAACAAAATGTATAGCTCTAACAATACACTTTTTTTTTAAAACTTGTTTGAAGTAATGCTAACGAGGACACGCCATTGACATTATTTTTAACAAAACAATCAGAATGTTACATTTAATCATAAAGACGATAACGCCATTCAATAAAACATGTATGATTCAGATTGTAAAGGTCAGTTCAAGGACTCAAACTTCCCGACAAAAGACTGGGACGTAGACAGGTCCGGACTTTAGCCAACGAAACTTGAAACGTGTTTCAAAAAATTGAAATTGACTTAAGAAGTGAATGTTCCATGTTTAATAGATTCATTGAATTGGCTTCTGGTACTTCGACATCAGTTGTGAGACGTTTAATTGCTAACATCATTTTATTTCCCATTTTCGCTCTCTTGTTTTCTTAAATGGTAATCACACCAACGAAACTAAAAAAGTTAAAAACATAATTCAATTGGTTAATGGGTGTTCCAAATATAAGTTAGTAATTTTAGATAAACTGATTTCTAATGTAAAAACATTTTTTAACCGCTTTTAAAAATGTAGTAAATTAAAATATGTATATATGTATGTATATATATACATATATATATATATATATATACACATATAAATTTAAAAAAAAAACTTTTTTTATCAAATCGTAATTGAAATCGTAGTATGTTATACTTAATTATTGATCGGTTTAAGCAAACAAATGAAGTGTTTACATCAACTGAATTTTTAAAAATATATTTTCTTTAAATTTTTTTGCAATTTTTAAAATTTTGACAAAAATATTTTTTTCCACTAATTTAAACGATTTTTATATCAAATAGAATGTACCTTTACATGAGAATGCTACATGTTCTGTGATACATCTTATAATAAAAAGTATGTTAAAAATTATGACCTAAAAAATTGGATTCCAATGATGCATGATATAAGTCATGAGTTTTTACGTGGTATGTCGTTACTTTTTTAACGAATGAATATTTCAACAAAATCTGTTCTTGGGAAGGCTTTATTTTCGTTTTATGACTGCGAGTAATCGTTAAGGATTTTCTTTTTAATGAACACCATTTCCCAAATTTTCTGAATAGCTAAGTCTTTCCACCCTAATTTATTTTAGTAAAACCACATTGATGACAAATAGATGATACAGATATATTATCCCATAGCCTTAAGAAAATGTACTTAGTTATGACAATTATTTATTGTTTTATTTAAGTATAGGGTCGAAATATTTCATTATGTTATTTTTTTTTTAAATTAATAAAGAATAACATTCTTGGTGAGCTAATTTATAGATAAGATATAAATAAGATGTTTCTTGTTGTTTTCCTGATAGATTAGAGACATCATTTTCAAAACATTAAAAAATTAAATCTAGTTACTTTTTTAAAAATGTATTGGCATCTGAATCTTTTATTTTCAATAAAGGTACTTCACTCTTTTCTTTGATTTTAAAAACATTGATTTTATATTTATTTCAAGATTTTTTCGCAATGTTGTAAAGCAAATTAATGCTTCTTTTAAAATTGTGTCTGAGTACAATGGAGTGTCTTTAAACAAAGTTTGAACATATTGTTACAAAATAGACATTGAACATGTTTTAATCCTGTTTATTATTTAATTGTGTTAGGTTAATTACTTGTGTTATCCTAATAATAGGTTTTTCTCCGAGATTTGAATTATTTAATATATATATATAATCATTTCTGTCGTTTAAAGAACAAAAGGGTGACATCAATTAAGAAATACAACTGATTACCAATCATTGATAGTGAATTAATTTTAATAATTTTTCTAATTAAATAAATAATCATGTCGTTATTACCTGCGTCATTAGGCGGAAAATCAGTTGAAAATAAATGTGTAAGCTGCACACAATATGTTTCCACTTTCCATAAAAGCACGATTTTGTAAGGCTGCCCTCCTGGGTCCAGCAGTCAACATGTGGAGTGTACGTTTAACATTTAGCGAACCCATCGTTCCAACACATTGTAGGGGGAAAACTGATACGTGTGGAAAAGTGTGGGTCTACATTTTGAAATATGTGTGTGTGGAAATGATTAAGTAGCGAATAAATGGAGAAAATATGACTTTTTGTTTATGTTTTTTTATCGACTCACTACTTGTGTCCGGTCTTATAAGAAGGAATGGAAAAACCGATCGTTTTCTTTTGAAAAAGAGATAAATATTTCCCTTTGGCAGACATACATGACTGTCCCGTGAGTGAGTTAACGCATAGTTGTACTTTGTATCACAGGGCTTTGAACAGTCCTTAAAATCATTGATAAATTTGAAAATGTGTCAGCCTCATGTGTCTTACAATATGGGTATTGTAAGTTTTTGTCAGGGGCTGGTCTATCACACTCTTGTAATGAGTTTGTACTGTCAATTAATATACACAAAACAAATGTCTTGAAGCATCACCCCTCCAATCATATCTATTGAGGGCCATAATCTGTCGGTCTCTCGTATTCTCTCCGTTGATGAAGAGAACCTTTTTAGGATCGCAAAATCAGCAGAAACTATTGCTAAACTAAGTAACTACTATGGTAGTGAAGTGTGGACCTCATATATCAGAAATGATCAGAAACTCATCAAAGATGTGTCAGTCACATTGTACGCATTCGATGGCAGGACAAGGTGCCTAACACAGAGGTCTTCAGACGTGAAAAATGTGTAGCATACTCTCCGCTCTTAGCAAAGAGCGCTTTTTCTGGTTATTCGATTTAAAGAAAATGGATGAAGGCCGTGTCCCAAAGAAGCTGCTGTATGGAAAGATGGCAGAAGGGACAACATATATTGGACGGCCAGCCCTGAGATTTATGGACGTTTGAAAAAGGATCATGATGGTAGACAACCATTTTATTCGTCTTAAATGACTCTCATGCAAGTTATCCAATCAAGTGAACCTTCTCCCCCTCTTTGACCTTCTTAACATTTGCATAAACAAATAATCTAGAGCTCATAAAAAATAAAATTTAAATTCGTAAAGTAATATAAAAATTTTATTTGGGGAAGGGCAAAATTCAAGCAAAGTAAACCTTCTTTTAAAATTTAATTACAACGCTATCTTAACGTATAAATGGTATAGATCAAGAGTTTAGGCTATCTGTTGTTTAATGGTATCACCCATTAAGATGTCCACATACACGACTTGAAGAAACTCTTTTCTTTCAAGAACCCTTTCTTTCAAGAAGCCACACATTTCTTTTTTTTTAAACTCGAGTTGTTATTGGTCGACCTGAAATTGTTTATCAGTAATTATCATTGGACGGCTATTTTTAGATTGAATTAGATAGAACAAAAGTTTAGCGAATGTTTGTTCAGTTTGATAATACAGTCCTACTAAAAACTTATTTTACGACACAGTGATACACACGTGCATGTGTATCCTTATGATTTAAATTAAAGTCCACTTTTTCCTGTTCATAAACAATTGAAAAAATAATGATGTTTTATTTATTGTATTTTAATTACTAAAGGTTTATTATTTTCTTTCTTTACATTTGTATCCAGACACTTCAACTTTGACTAATTCGGTGTCAAATTTTAAACTTTTACTTAGCTGTCAGTAAAGACATTAATGAGCACGATAACGATAAATGTAAATGAGTTAATTAATCAAGAAAGCCCAAGGATCTAAAATAAAAAGAATAAAAGAATAATGCAAAAAAATAATAAAGAAAATGTTACCATTCCAAAAGATTTTTTTTCCAAAGCTAATTACCTTGGACTATGACTTCATTTATGAGCAATAAAGTGATCAATTAAAATATCTTTTAGAAATAATTGATTTGAATAAGCACAGTGTTCCCAATTAAAAAAAAAAAAATAATAATAATATAAATATTACCATTCTTAATAGTTTGTTTTTTTCCAAAAAAAAAAAAAATTTCCTTTTTCCTTATTGAAATTTCATTTCTAAAAATATTGTACAAGTCAGTCCTTATGCAGCTGCAAACAGTGTTCGCAAATTATGTGTAATAAATTACTGATGACAGCGATGCGTCCCGCAATAATTAATATTGGATTGCCAGCCCTCACACACAGTGACAAGCTAACATCTGGTCGAAGACTGAAGGTATTTTTACCTTCGGCCTGACGGCAAAAGTCACAATCCCTTCCGGGCAAAGCCGAAAGTAAACCGAATCATAAGTTTTATGTTTCGGCCTAAACCAAAATTAAACCAAACTTTATTTTTTTCAGTATTCCTGGCATTTCATGTGAGTTAAGGATTTTCTTGGATGTTGTTTATCTAATAAAAATTGAGCAGGTTGACTGTAGTATACACTATTAATCACTTTTTGAAGTTCATCTTTGTTCTTAAATTAGATAGTGGGGGTAACTAATTTTGGGAAACTAAACTTTAAATTATGTATCTCTCAATATTAAGAACAATGTTTCGAAATTATGAAAAAAATAAGTAGTATATTTACTGAATATTTAGCTCGTCACTATTTGATAAAACATTATTTTAATAAAAGTATTATTGAGTTATATATGTTAACCCTGATGTTAGTGGTATTTTAGTTCAATACACATACAATACATAACAAACAATATCTTTAACTAGGAAGGATTTAAATTCAATCTTCATAAATCAAACATCATGCGGCCCGCGGAGACCTTTTTGTGTACGGAAAAAATTACAGAAATGTACGTATATCCTGCCAAGATCAGACGCCACTTACGTGGACGTTATGTTTTTACTGAATTTAAATAGAGGTGCGCAGTAGTGCGTTATGTTTTCTAACCGATCATTACTTTGGTAAACCATATTCGCTGCTTAGTTTTTCTACTTCCGTTCACAGTCCATGAAATGATATAACGCCATCTAGTGGCGGAGCTTTGCCCGACGTGTTGCTGACAGGTTAAAAACATTGTGACTCAAATAGTGAAAAATGCCAGCAACTTTCGTCAATGTTTAATTGCAATTGATGAATAGCTGGACATCTGTTACAGCAATCAACTGCTAATGTTCGTTAGAGGTGTGGCTTCCCTACATAGCATGTACGGCACTGTTACCGGAGAGAATTTTTATGAGTTGAAAAAAAAAAAAACATTTGCTGATTATAACTTGGAGTGGACTAACCTCAGTGTCCTGACTGTTGACGGAGGAAATAACATGAGTGGCATTAAGAAAGGCTTGTTTGGACAAGTGAAGCAGATGATTAATGAGAAAAAAAAAATTCTGCAACCAATGTTCTTGCACTGTATTATTCATAGAAAGCGTTGTGTACTAAATATATGGACATTAGCAGCGTACTGAATCCTGTGGTAAATTGGATTGCTTTAATAAGTACACATGGGCTCAACCATAGGCAGTTCAGAGACCTCTAGAAAGATACAGACACATAATTGCAAGTTTTACCATATTACACAGCACTAATACATGGAGTATTTAAGTTAAGCAAGGAAATAGGTGACTTCCTGGAAAGTAAACGTAATCCAAAAACATTACTGTCTGATGAAGAGTGGGTTTGAAAATCGGTCTTTGCTGCAGACATAGCTAGTCATTTAAATTTTCTGAACCTATAACTACAAGGAGAGGAAAATCTAGTTTCTGATCTATACACCCACCTAAAGGCCCTTAGATCCAAATTCGTCTTGTTTTTTTGGAACAAGTATAGGCCAACAAGTTGACCCACTTTCAGCAGTGGACGATCTTCATAGCAGCTGAAGCAGCAGTGGAGCTCCCTACATCATTTGTATAAGATATCATCAAAGACCCCCCCCTCCCCGGCCCGAGATGCAGTGTCAGCAGCGGTTTTCTGACTTGGATTTAAAGGAAGAATAAGTGGGACTTTTTCAAAACCCATTTGAATCGGATTTTGCCAGTCGGCCAGATGAATAGCACCTGGAGTTTATTGAGTTGCAACCAAATGACCTCCTTAGGGACAAGTTAAAAGAAGGACTGGTGTGTTTTTTACTAGTTTTCGCACAAGGAAGAATTTCCTAATTTCAAAACATTTGCGTCAATGTACCTTTCAATCTTTGGAACAACATGCAGTGTGAACAAATCTCAGGTCACTGTTGATGTTAGGGACATCAAATCTAAATCCATAAATGTCTGCTAATCAATTTTTTTCTATTTTGGCATCCGGGAAACAGTTTCATCATTCCCACTAATACAGGTGTTCATGTGTCGTGTACTCATGTGTTATTATGTAATAACTGAATGAATTGCTAATAAATAAATAATTAAAAACATCAATGTTATTATTCGTTTTTATTTGGACCTCGAGTGTGTAGTTGGCCACCGAACTGCTGTTTGATAGTTAATGCGGCCCTCAGGCTGAAAAGTTTGGAGACCCCTGAACTATACATATGTCATCCATTTGCAGTTTTTAGATAATGTTTAGGGTATACAATGATGTACACTATTTTATATTATCATATTAAGACAAAAATACATACAAGTTTTTTTTTTTTTTTTTTTTAATTTTTTAAAATTTCTTTTTTGTTTTAATTTTTTTTATTTTAGATAATGTTTAGGGTTTACAATGATGTACACTATTTTATATTATCATATTAAGACAAAAATACATACAAGTTTTTTTTTTTTTTTTTATTGAATTTGATAAAATTACTTTCTTGTTACAATTATATTTCTCAATCATTGGTAAAAGTAGTGCTCTTCTTTACTATATGGAAGAATATTTGTCAAAATATTTAAAAATGAGAATATCTATTAAAATACTCACCTTCATAGTGGTCCTTCAAATGTAAGCTTTGAAGAATATATAGGCACATTATTTTTAATGTTAGTTTTTTTTATCTACCTTAAATAATCACTTATAGGTAGCAACAATGCATAGAGGGCCTCAGCATTTTGAAGTGTGGACAGGTGAGACACCTATTTTTATTTGTTGATGATCCTATTTAAACGTATTTATAATTAATTTTTGTAAAGCACGCTCGCAAAATAATATTTTCATAACCAGAGAAAACTAAAATGCAATCTACATAAAATGCTTGATCATTAATCTACATAAAACATGGCCGATTGCTATCTTATTCTCTAGCATTTCTCATAATTGACTGTTACACACTTAAAAGGTAGTGAAAATGACATAGAAGGATAATTCGCTCCTTTTCTGTAATCGAAATTGTTGGTACAGAGACTCAGACCTATACACGAGAATAAAGTAGATTTTGTATCGAGGACATCTTGTTAAAAAAATCAATATATATCTTAAGCCTTATATATATATGACGATGATAAATAAAAGAAAACCAAACCCGGTAATTAATGCTGTTTTTGTTCGAAACCTTGCTTAGCAGTTTTAAACTGGGATCTTAAAAAAAGACTCGGGATAAAAAAAAAATATCTACTCGATGAAATATGTTTGGAAAGCAACTTGTACAATAAAGACGGTATTACACTTTGAACTAGAAAATAAGACATTTGGATTAACAATCCCGATCATCCATTAAGTGACCCAATAACAAGTTAATTGTTTTTGCCCTCTGTCTGAAATCTTGTAATCTAATTTAAATGGCAAGATTTCAATAGCAGTCATTCAGATTTCTGCACCAGAAATTAACTATATCATGGGCAATCCAAAACTCACAACAAGAACTTAAGCAGCTATGAACCCTTGCGGCAATATGTTAACTATACGTCTTCACGACTCCTCCACGGTGAAAGTTGTAAGGAGAAAACGAGGATGTGTCATCCGATAAAGTTTGAAAAGTGTAAAAGTTGATTAGGGAAACAGGCCAGATTTTTACGAACACTCTCCTTTATTCACAAGGAAAAAGTGTGACACATTTAACGAATAGAATACTTTCGTGTTTGTTATGTTGGTCTCACGTATCAGTTTATACATTTTATAAACACAAAAAAGACA
This sequence comes from Lymnaea stagnalis, assembly GCA_964033795.1. NCBI lineage: Eukaryota > Metazoa > Mollusca > Gastropoda > Lymnaeidae > Lymnaea > Lymnaea stagnalis. The sequence continues at coordinate 330,041 of CAXITT010000082.1, forward strand.
CGCTTATATAAAATCCTAATCGAATTAATGGATCGAGTTTGATAAATCAGTAGACATGTCAAGTATAAAAGGGTAAGACTATAAATGATCACTCCTACTGATATATATGTACAACCATCTGAACTGTTCTCACTCAAATTATAGTTACAAATATGCGTATACTGTTAAGTGCCGTGAGTTTGCCTTTGGTGAAAAAATTAGCACACATTGGCTTCAACATCCATTGCTCAGTCTCCGCCGACAAAGAGCTAAACAACAGATTTGTAAAAGAAAAAAAAAAGAAAAATCCACTATGGTTAAATTTATTAAGTGGGTGTAGAAAATTTTTTTCACTAACTGAATGATTCTAAGCTTCTATTTAGCATTTGTACTCAGTAAACTCCTTTATGGTAGGGTAGACTTGACAAAATATTGGGAAACTCAAGAAGCTTCAATAAATTTGCTCTAACTCATAACGGAATTCGATGGGAGGACAATGTGCTTAACACAGGTATCTAAAAGTACACCATATTTATTTATTTATTTATTTAGGAATTTTTATATAGCGCTTACCATAAAGCTCTAAGCGCTTTACAATTATTAAAAACATGTAAACTAAGTAAGATAAAAATGAGACACTAGGATAGTAACTACTATACTATAGAAACAATGAAAATGGCTATAAAACGAGGACACTTTGACAAGTTTTGGCCTATACTTCAGGATCAACCCGAAACAGAAAATGAGGCAGGGCAAGGGAGGTGCATCACATGTCATAGGCGGATCTAAACAGATGAGTTACAAAGGACTTTTTTGAAAATGGACGAGGTTTCACAATGACGGATATGGAAGGGGAGCTGGTTCCAGAGCGTGGGCCCATGGAAGTAGAAGGAGCGTTCACGGATGGTTCAGATTTGGTTCTTGGGATTGAGAGGGTTCTACTGTCAATGGAAGAACGTAGTTGTCTTGGGGGGATGTAAGGAAGCAACAGTTCAGAGAGATAGACAGGAAAGTGTGGGTCAGTGAACGAGTTGAAGCAAAGATTGGCAGAGTTGTATTTGATGCGAGAGGATATTGGAACCCAGTGGAGTTGCCACATGTGTGGTTGAATGTGGTCATGTTTCTTTGATTTAAAAATGAGTCTGCATGGTTCGTTCTGTGCCTTCTGAAGTTTGTCTATGTGGTGTTGTGGAATGCCTGCGAGAAGAGTGTTACAGTAGTCAAATTTTGAAAGAATGAGTGAAGAGACGAGAGTTCTTTGGCATCAAAGGAGAGGAGGTGACTAATGGTGCTGATTTTTTTCAAATTTCGTTATATGCTGATCTGCATATATTCGTGACATGTTTGTCCATGGAGAGGGTGTCTGTAAGCGTGACTCCAAGGTTTCTGGCAGAAGAAGAGAGTGTGATGTCAGAGTTGCCAATAGATATAGAAGAATGAGCGAATGGAGGGAGAGGTTTGTTTTGAGAGTGGATGAGAAGGATTTCCGTTTTATCATCATTTAGCTTCAGTGTGTTGCAAGTCATCCAACGCTTTATATCGTCCACGCACTCCTGTATGCGAAGGATTGTGGCATCAAGTTGATCAGGACAGCAAGAGTCACTGATTTGAGTGTCATCAGCAAAGGTAGGACTGGAAACTGAGTGGTGGCTAATGAGAGATGATAGAGGTTTAGTGTAGAGGATGAAAAGGACCGGCCCAAGGACCGATCCTTGAGGAACTCCAATAGACAGGGCTGAAGGTTTGGAAGAGCGGTTGGAAATAGAGACTGTTTGAGTTCTGTCAGAAAGATATAATTGAAACCAGTTTAAAGCTGAGCCAGTAAGTCCGAAAGAAAGATGAATGCGGTCAAGAAGAATCTGGTGGTCAATGGTATCAAATGCAGCAGAGAGATCTAACAGAGTGAGAATAGAGAGTTTGCCATCGTCCATCGCGCGCAGGAGGTCGCTCATGACTCGGACCATATGACACAGTGAAATAAGCTGCTCCATCGTCTCATTAAGATGGATTCAAGCCATTCACATACAAATACACACATATATATTTGAATGTATTTTTCCCTTATGGTTACACCAGTTTTTAATTGTGGCATGTATTCAAAATTTTTAAACCCCATAATGTATATACCTATGTTTTGCATTCTTCGTGTCCCAAGGACCAATTGAAATTTGTTTTGAAAAAGTTATATTTAAAAATATTAAAAAATGTTGCTCTTTTTCAAACTAACCGAAACTTACACTCTATTCCTATAATAATAAGTCGAGTTTTGTGTGCATCAATTAAATATTATTTACATAGTTTTTGTAATTATAATAAAGGCTCAAAAAAAAAGAAAATAAATTACTAAATCTATTTTATCTAAATTCTCGATATTAAGCTAAAGCACACTAAATTTCCTGCAAAACAAACCAATCTAATCACGTCCTATCTGTTGCTTGCCAAGCTGAAAAAGTGTATTCTTAAAATTATTGTCGATTCCCCCTTAAATTTAATTTTGTAAATTCTTCCCGAAAGATTTTTAAATAGTTTTTAACAAGTTTTTATAGTTATTTCTAAATAATATATGACAATTAATTTAAGTTTAATTGAATTTTACCAAACTATAAATTAAAGTGATCATTTCATGTTCATGTTTTTGTTTTGTTTTTTTTTAAAATATAAATACATATATACTACTTTTTAGCGATTACACTATCGTCCTAAAAAATTAAAAGTTAACTAATGACCAAATATATTACAAGACAACTTGCACACTACATGCAGTAAAAAGAAATCAAAGCCAAGGATTTTACGATATAGTTGTATTTGTGTACCCAAATATTACTAGTGATGATAGTAATGAGCAGTTTGGCATTACAACAGACGTTCTTGTAAATACAGGTGTGAGTTAGTTCATATTAAAATATAGTACGTAATTTCCTGGGAACTAGAAGGTATATTATCTTGTTGTATACTTTTAATATTTAAAATAATGCTCCATAAGCATATCAATTTTCCAATTTGTTGAGTCACGGTATTCATATGACCTACTTATAGAGTCTACTCATTTCTGACACATCAACCTTGACATTTTAATAAAGCACGCATTTTGTTTGTTTAAATGTGCGGAAAATGTACATATGATTGGTTACCCTTTTATGAAATTCATATAGACCGAGCATTCTGGGATCTTTAAATATGCAATTGTTCAAATTTGTGTCAGCCCCCTGAGATGGTGTCATCCGCAGTGGTCTGCACCCACGACGTGTAAATAAAATGGCATTTTGAGCCTAAAAATATGTTTTTTTCAAATAATTAATTACGTTGTAAATTAAAGATAAAACTTATACAATTTTAATTTCCATTACGTTAAAGAAATCTATGATTTAAAAAAGTGATACCTTTATTAAAATAATCACTTTTTTATTTTAAATAAATAACAAAAATTACATTCAATGTATTTCAAATTCATGTTAAAAGTAGTTGTTGTTCTTCTCAATCTTTTGAAAAATGTAGAGAAGTAGTTGGATCCGTAATAAGTTCTGATTGTATTTGTTTGTTTTTTTTGGTTTACTTGATGAAATTATTATCAGTCATTTCAACACAATTTCAAAAAAAGCCAACTCCACACTAGGATTGATTCGAAGAAATCTACGCCACTGTCAAACATCCTGCAAACGAAATGCCTATCTTGAACTTTTCCGTCCGCTACTAGTATATGGTGTGATAATCCGTGACCCATACCTAAAGCAAGACGTGGACAAGATGGAGCGAATACAGCGCAACGCAGTGCGCTTCATCGCAAGTCACTACAAATCCACCACTTCTGGCTTCGTCACAAACCTCTTAAAAAGATTTGACATTCCCTCCCTTAAAGACAGACGAGAAGTTCCGGCCATTTCTCGCCCCACTGAAGCAAGGTCGCTAAATCAGAGCCAAACGCTCCATAAGCACTGTCTTCACCTCTCACAATTCAATTAGCAGTTACATTCGGTAAAATGATAAATGCTTCATTGTGCCTTAATGTGAAACAGTTCAAATAAACAATCGTTCTTCCCACGAACAATTATTACTTGGAACCAACTGGACAATGCCGCTGTGGACTCGAATCAATCGAAAGATTAAGGCTGCCCTGGCACCCGCTAGGAGCGGTTAGGATAGCAGCATCGTTTCCCAAATCTTTGCACATATGCCAGTACATGGAAGCAGCAACGTAGTCTATCCGAATCACAATCAGATGAACAAACCATGACATAAATAAACGAACTTTGAGAATGAATTGCAGATTAAGTTCTTTACACATCACTTTTCTTATCGGAAAATACTTCCTTACATAACTTCATAAATATATTATGTCCAAACTGACTTTAAATGAAAATCATAAAAGTAATTCAATACCTTTAAAAATTACATCAATGGATTGTTTCAAGAGACATACATGTACCTGTTATAGCTCGCCAAATTTTAGCGACATCAATGCGTGACTTCCCATCTAATAAAGTTACTTGACAAAACATGATTTTAAAAAGCGCACATTAATAATCTAAATTTTCGCAACACCACCCCATCCCCTTATGATACGCCACTGCACACTTTTTACTTTACACCCAAATTTATAGGCCTATTCTGATTTTCCAACCACTTTTAATCGGACTATTTAAGCTAAATTTTAGTGAACATAATTACAGTCATTTCAAATTAACCAGTTGCAAATAAACTAAGACAATTGAAAAAAAAGAAAGATATTTTGTTAAATTTAAATTTCAAATTCAAGTAAGAATTGTTAACGCAACTGTTACAACAAAAGATTCCAATAAAAAAAAAATTGTATTTAAAAGAAAATATAGTCTTATTTAGTTTCTATTTTACTCAAACTGACAGGTTTCTTCAAAACTCATCTGTCCTTTTTTTTAAAAGTGAGTTTTACGAATGTGATAGTTGTCATCTTATTTTTAAAATTTAATTTTTAAATTGATGTTTTTATAAATATTATATATTTATATATATATATATATATATCTATATATATGATTTTTGAAAATCATGTGTTCGATACAAAATCTACTTTATCCTCTTGTATAGGTCTGACGATGTGTGACACTCATTTCGATTACAATAATGGAGCGAATTATCACTCTTTATCATTTTCGATACCATTTAAGTGTGTTACAGTTTATTATGAGAAACGTTGCAAAATAAGATAGCAATCAGTATTGTTTTATGTAGATTAATGATCAAGCAGTTTATGAAGACTGCATTTTAGTTTTCACATGTTTTGAAAATATTTTTTGCGAGTGTGCCTTACAAAAATTAGTTATATTAAAAATAGGATCATCCACCAATAAAAATAAGGGTCTCCACACTTCAACATGATAATTCCTTCTATGTATTTTTACTGCCTATACGCGATTATAGCAGGTAGATAAAAAAAACTAACATTAAAATAATGTGTATATATATTCTTCAAAGCTCACATTTGAAGGCCAATATTATGAAGATGAGTAGGATGTTAATAAATGTTCTCGTTTTTAAAAATTTGACAAATATTCTACCATTTATTAAAGAAGAGCACCTTTTTTACAAATGATTGAGAGATATAATTGTAACAAGAAAGTAATTTTATTAAATTAAATTAAAAAAAAACAAAAAACTCTTGTATGTATTTTTTTCTTTATTTGTAATAATATTGTATAAAATAATGTACATCATTGTAAACCATATGCATTATCTAAAAATTAGAAATGGAGTAAATATGTATAGTTTATCAAAGAAAATGTAACATTCAAATGTTGCACTTAATTCCACATCAACCTATATGTTTTTTTTTAAATAACCATCATTTACTTTAGATGTGCTGGGGTGAAAAATAAAAAAATTCCTTTGATTAATAATTTTTTTTTAAAATTGTATTGAATATAAGGGACTTATGATTAATATTTGAAATAACTCATTCATTGTTAAAATTAAAATAAGATAAAATTTCGTGGTTTTTTTTTGTTTTTTTTTTGTTTTTTTTTTTTTTACAGAAGAAATAAAAAATAGTGTTTTTTACAATTTGGTTTTAAAAAAAAAATATGGTAATTAAAGGATTCTAATAAAATAATTGAATATAAGGGACTTATGATTAATATTTGAAATAACTCATTCATTGTTAAAATTAAAATAAGATAAAATTTCGTGGTTTTTTTTTGTTTTTTTTTTGTTTTTTTTTTTGTTACAGAAGAAATAAACAATAGTGTGTTTTACAATTTGGATTTAACAAAAAAATATGGTAATTAAAGGATTCTAATAAAATACACGAATTACGCTAATTTATGACCTATTTGTGATTTGATTTTATTTTTTTCAAAAATTATCTTAATTTAAGATTAAGATATTTAAAATTATTTTAAAATGTATGCAATTACTAAAAGTAAAATTACTCTTGCTTATATATTTGGGAAGTATGATTATCTTGAAAACTAAAGTTTTAAAAAGAATTTATTTTTTAACGCAAAAATAATACGGTTGTACACGGAATATATTTACTAAATTAGAGTTGAAGATCTTTAATCTGTACTCTCAAAAAAAAAACAACTACTAAATGATTCACTGGAATTAAGGAAAACATTAATACAAAATGACTTTTAGTCAACTAAGTTGTTTATTATTTATGAAACGGTCAGGAGCTCTACTTCAATGTATGAAACCAAATTAAAAGTATAAGACTTTGGCAGCCATAAAAATACATAAATGGTTGAAAATTGTAATAATATATCAAGTCAGAAAACAGTTATATTTTTTGTTTTAAAGAAAATAAGGTACAGAAAATTAATTATAATTAAATAAACTAATGTTCATTGCGCTAAATTACAGTAAAACATGTTTCTTCGTAATCTATTTCACAAACTAGTCGTGCATAGTGTTGAAAATAATTAAATGTGTTTTTGTTGAATTGATGAATGTGTGCGCAATTTATAGGTGACTATCAATCCATTGCACCGGACACACAACATCAAACATCATCCTGAACTTCCTGTCGAAGATGTAACTGAGAGCCACATTAATAAATTTATGACATGAATTGATGTTAGTGGCTGTATGTATAGTATCGTTAAAAAAGCTGGAAAAGGTCGGTTACAATAATATTAATGTTTTGGGGGTTTATGTTGTATTACATTTACAGTTTTAAATAAAAATATATATATAAATACAAATATATATAAATATATATACATGTATATTCTGTGTTGAAACGTACTTTTAATTTACTATTGAATATTATTTGAAGATAAATAAGACAATTGAATAAAGTTATACCATAAAGACCTACAATTATTAACAATATTTCATTTTGAATAGATTTCACTTTAGTCACAAACAAAATAATGCTCTAAATGGTCTTGAGATTTCCAAATTTGTTCCACAACGAAATTACTATCCGGTTTCGCCCCAAGTGCTACTTTGACCTTGTATCTCACCAATCATATTTAAAAATAGCTTACTCATCTGGTTCCCAAATCAGAGAAGTAAAATCTACCATCACATGATCGCATACTTTAGACGCTTGAACATATTTTTAAAACTAACTTATGACACTAAACAACGTCAAGCACTTTACGACAGTTGCCATTTGAAGATTTATGTATTAATCAAATGAAACTTATTTATCAAAATAGTTCATTGTATAGCCTTTACATCAGTGTTGAATTACTCATGCTTACGATCATGAAAGTTTAAGCCAAACAAGAAAGAATGAATTTTGTGTTAAAAAAGCCAACGTTTTCTTCTTTGTATTATATCCTATTATTAAGAAAATCATTACGTATTTAAATCATATTTACGGACCATATTTTAAGTAATACTTTATGTGCTATCCGTAAATTCACGATTGCTTGGAAAATCTACTTTTCAATACTTTATGAAATGATATTATCGGCTTAAATTATTCCCAACATATAACTGAATTATTTTATTTCGGGATTATAAGAGAGATGATAGAAAAAAAAAGAAAACAGTTTAATTTAACGTCTATATACATCTTTTATGTTGGCAAAGTTTTGAAACTTTAACATCGCGAAAATGAATAGATGCACATTATATTCATGAAAAACATCTTTAATGCATTTATAAATATATTGTAGTACACGTCGTATAATTTATTTACAGTGTTTCTAGTAATAAATCCTGTAATTAGTTTTCTCCTTCTTTATTTTATTTTATTCTTTTAATTGTAAAACGCAAAAAACATTGCACAGCTTTATATTTATAAATGCATACTTGTTTACCTTGTATAATGTTCAACATATTATATTTGGAGCATTTCACCAATTGTGCTCATGCTGCTGCCTAACATCACTTTGGAGATGATTTCGGTGGGTCGTCGAGTTCGCACTCATAATACCCCCCGGCACTCCCCCAAACGGGCCAGAGCCAAGGCTCCAGACCATGCGGAAGCGCGCCAGGAACTTCCCCCCCGGCCTGAGGGACGTCCGGCGGACCGAGGGCGCTGCGTTTAAAGCGTCCGTAGTCCACTCTCCTATGGGTCAGAATGGCTTTACTTCCTCTCCGGTGAGGTGGTGTTGCGTTACCACTCCCCACCGCCCAGGGAGCTGTCCGGTCAGGACGTAGCGGGGACAAAACGGTCGCATAGAGGCGGCTTTCTCAGGGCCGCGTCTTTATAATCATTGGCAAGGGTTTGGGCGGCCACCCATTGCCTCATACCCATCAACGGCAACAAGTAATCATGTTAGCGCTAAACTTCCGTAGCGTTGGAAGTCATGCGTTTTGCCTGGGATCTTTTAGCTTCAGAAGGTAATAAAAACCCTACTAGTCCGTCACGCTGCGAAGAGGCAAGATCCCTTGTAACACCACCGATAGGCTTGTGGTGCTGGACATCGACCTCACAGAGCTCAGTCTTTTCCCGACAGTACTGCTGCCTAAATACATAAAGCCTCCACTTTATTTATATACGATGTCTCCTGGGGTCATTCAGATCATGGAAAGAGGCGTACTGTTGTCAGTGCACCAGCTAATAATAAAAAAAAAATATCACCAAACCGTGTGATTCCGTGCTGCGAAGTCTACTTACTTAGGTATCCAACGTCTCGGGCAAAGCTGTCTAAAAGGATTATCCACTCATCTTGGTCATTTGCTTTCCTTTTCATTGGCTTCCAGTTGATACCTAAGATGATACCTATTCTTTGTGTGCCTTTTTCTTGCTCACGTCTGCATGGACTTACTGGCCTGCCTCTTTTTTCTTTTTTTCCTTGTGGTTTCCACGTTAGGGATTGTCTGATGATGTTATCTGTGGTCGTGTCCTATCCACATAAAATATTTTTCTTTAGATTTCTTCAGCAATAGGCTCTCCTGGTATTTCATTTTTAGTAAGTATTTGTTGGTGATGGTGTTTGAGCATTTTATGTTCAGATTTTTTTCTAAAGCAAATGTTTATAAAGGTATGTTTTTTTAACATAACTGTTTGGACATTTGTGTTGAAAATGCAACGTTGGGTTGCAGAGTCAGCTTCTTCTACTACTAAATTTCTGTAAATGATAGCATAATTATTGACGTGGCAGTTTCAATTTTATGCCAGTCATCCGCTTCAGATCGACCAACTGTACATGCTGCTACCTAAGTATAAAATAAAATGAGTAAAACAGAGTATGGTTAAACCTGAAAAATTAAACGCAATAAAACAGCGAACGTGTCGGCAGAAAGCCTTCGTCAGCGAACAAAACAACAGAAAAAACGTTATAAAAATAAGAAATAGCACTTAGCTGGTAAGTAGTATCTGTGGGCAGCAATAGAAGTGTGGGAGAAGAAAAATGAGTGAGAGTTTAAATAAGCAGCGGCGAAAAAAGGGGGGAGAAAAAAGTTCACTGTGATAGGTCAGAACGTGGAGGGGCGGAGCTAGGGTCAAGCTGTGAACAGAGACATAACATTAATCCCATCTGGCGTCAAAGTGCCGTAAGTCAGGATAAGTCTGTGTTCCAAATTGACCCGGCTGGCGGTGTTAGTGCTAGCCACAATCGCACTTATTGAAAAGTCCGCCTTGCCCCGGTGGTCGCTACTATTGAAGTGTTTGGAGACGGGACACTGTTTATCTTGTGTAATGTTTCGGAGGTGTTCGGTACACCTGTCCGAGAGACGGCGTCCAGTCTCCCCTATGTATGTCATCTGACAGCGGGTGCAGACAATGGCGTAGATAACGTTGCGGCTTGTACAGAGGAAACCGTCGCGTATCTGAAAACTGCCCTTGGGGAAACGTATGCGTTCAGTCTGGACGACAAAAGGGCACGTGTTGCAACGACTGCGTCCACACGGCTTGGTCCCAAAGTGGGAGGGGGGAGCATTGATACGACTGCGTACAAGCAGGTCTCTCAGATTTTTATCCCGTCTGAAAACAATGAGAGGTGGGGAAGAGAAAATTTCTCGTGTGTCGGTGATGGTATAGGGGTCACCACTATGGAGAGGAGTGAACTTGACCTGTTCATTAACTTTGTAGGCTCCTTTCACCCCTCCATTAAATTCACATCTCTTATCTCTGAGACCTCAGTCAATTTCTTAGACATTACAGTCACTCTTCACAAAGACACCCTACACACCTCTGCCTACTTTAAGCCCACTGACAGCCATAGCTATCTACTCTACTCTTCATCCCACCCTAAATCCTGTAAGGACTCTATTCCTTTCTCTCAATTACTTCGTCTTCGTCGACTTTGTCGGTCGGATGAGGACTTTTGGGACAAGGCACTTGAAATGATAGACTTTTTCCGGTGTAGTTCTTACCCGGAGACAGTACTTTCATCAGCCCTCCAAAGGGTTAAGAATATTACACGTGCTGATGCCTTCAGACCACGTCTGAGCGACAATGTTGACAGGACAAAACTCATTTTAACTTATCACCCTCACAATCTGATTGCTAAACGTGTTTTCCTTAAACATCGATCTATACTACTTGCAGACACGTTCGCTGTTTTATTGCGTTTAATTTTTCAGGTTTAACCATACTCTGTTTTACTCATTTTATTTTGTACTAACCTGATTGCAGTCTCTCCCCTTATTATACCTAAGTATATTAAGGTCTCGATATCTTCCAGTGAATTTTCTGCCATAGAGATAAGCTATTAGTTTTCTGAGTTTACAACCATCTCTATAAATAAGCTTAATCATAATTTTTTTAAAGATTTTTTAAATTAATGCTTGTCTTGTATTTATTATTTAAAACCAGCACGAAATATGTTTGGACGTTCTGGCTAAAACCGATGTTACCACAAATTGAATATTATATATATATATATATATATATATATATATATATATATATATATATATGATTATAAAATAGAAATAAATATAAGACTTTGACATATTGAGTATTTGGTTTTTTTATTTTTTTTTATATTTTAAAAAAATAGAAAAAAAAAAAAGATATTATAACAAATAAAATATTATATATATATATATATATATATATATATATATATATATATATATATATATGATTATAAAATAGCAATAAATATACGACTTTGACATATTGAGTAGTTGGTTATTTTACTTTTTTGTATAGCTTAAAAAAATAGAAAAACCTGATTTTTCAGCAGTTGATTATATAATATGTGTTTTTGTTTACATAAAATGCTATTTAACACAATGAGTAATAAAGTAAAACTGTTATTAATTATTTTTGTACAATATTTAATATATGTATATAAGTATGTAACATTCAAAGTACAGTGGTGTATCTAATTAAATTGTCGACAAGAACAGTCCAATATTCTCAATCCCCTCCAACGATTAAAAAAAAATAAGATTTAAAAAAAATTAAAAATAAAAAGAACATTGATGTGACAAAAAGGTTTGTTAAATGCATTTTTAAAGACCTGTAAATGGTATTGAAAATGAAATCTTAATTAAGAATTTAAGAAAAGAAAAAATATATATTTAAAAAAAAAATTGTTATTAAATTTAATGAAAAGTAATTTCACCAAAGAATGCATAACACAGAAGACTTCAATGGCACTGACTCTGGGGCATGCTCAGTAAGCGTATTTTAAAAAAAAATGATGCGTTATTGCACTCAATGCTTCTTGAGTTTGCCTTCAATGACTTTAAAAAAAAAATATGTACATCCATACATCTTCTAACAGCAGTGTTCCAAGGTAAAAAAAAAGTTCCCATTTCATGAATTTATACTGGCTGACGATGGGTTCCAAAGCCCTCAATTGGTAATAGATTAATCCTAATATCAGAGTTCTCAATCATTTTTTTTTTATTACTAGGAATTTAAAAGATTTATTATGTTACGGGTCTATTATGTCATTTTACAACCCATAATTATATTAAATGTAATTAATGAAAATTAGAGGGATCGATACTGACATTGTTTAATTTTTCTAAGATGTAGATTAATTTAACCCGAACAATTTGTGAAAATATAATAATTTAACAATATATGTTAAGCTGTAATAATAATTTTACAAAATACAGAAATAAACGTGTCTGCACATGACTTCATCAGTATAACTACATAACACTTATAGTGGCATATATACACATATATATAAAAGTGGAAATTTGTTTGTGGCTGGATTTGTTTCACATACGTTTTTACATGGATTGATGAATCTTGGCCAAACTCTGCATTTATATCCGGAAGGAACTGTTAAGGAGTTATGAACTTTTTATTACATTCTGTTTTGGGCCGTGGGCCCAAAATGTATTTTTTTCTCCAAAATTAGTTATTTAAATCAATTTACTAAAAAAATCACTCCTACATGAATAGATGGAACTTGACCAAACGCATTACACATAAACTTAATTATCCATATATGGAAGGGTGCATATTTCATAATATCCATCCTTCTTAGGACGGGTGTCACGAATTTCTTATTTGATATAGTGTTTGATGGTCTCGTCTCCGTTGTCTAGGCCTAGGGGTATGATATTTCAAACACACTGTCACTGTACACTAGTACACAAGAGTACACGAACACTGGACTCAAGAGTTATTAGTGGTAATTAATAATGAGCTTTATTATCATAATCTACAACAATCTAATCTAAGTATCCTCCCATGAGTACTGTGGGTTCTGCTAACAAGTTTAGCCAAAGAACCACACATACAACATGGATCACAACACTACTACTATTTACTACCACTACTAATACTACTACTACTACTAACACCAACTACTAACAATAACGCTGATACGTTCAGCGTCCTACCCCACTCGCTCTCCCTGCTCTACTGACCAACTGACCACCTGCACACGCTACCGAACTATCCCCTTTCGCTTTGTATTCCTACGCTATACCAGAACTTATAGTTCGCCTGGCACAAAACAGGCGCTCAGGGATTCTAACAACTTGACAACGGGGGCTTAATTTCGTTTTTCCTAACATAGGCTTAGACTACACTAAAGTTTCTATGTCAATTGTTGGATATATGTCTAAGGTCATATTAATACATTTCATTGTCCATATTGAAATATTGGTGGGCTTATAACTAAGAATATTCAATCAAGAATTTTCAAGAAATTTTGATAACTTTAAAAAGCTATATCTATGACATTGTTAAACCAATTTTAATGGGATAAAATTTAAATTTTAACTCTATAACTTATCTGAATGATTTTTATGGAGCACTCATCTCAGTTATAACGCAAACGGAACTTTTGTTATATGGGCCCGAACGGGCCAAAATTCAATTTAAATATACTATAGTTGTAGCAGTACAATTAAGTTGTTAAATATTACGCATTCGAGACATAATAACGTACACAATTAAATTTTTAAAAAATTTAATGGAAGATATTAAGTTTAATCTTGAATGTTCTATAAGGTTCTATATTGTTCAACGGGGACATATAACAAGATATAAAAGCATATTCGAACAAAATCGCTATGAACTTGATCCCATAGAGAAACATGATCCTTACCGGAACGAAATCCAACAATAAAATGAAACCCATGTATTATGAGTTTCCATCGGGATCACACTGGGAAACGGGTTTGCACCGGAATTGGAGACAGAATGGGATTGGGGTCCAAATTGCAACGGGTTCCAACCAGGATGGGTTCCTTAAGCAATCCCTGGCCACGCTGGGTATATCATCTAGTATATTTATACAAGTGAATTTTTGTGGGTTTGCTCTACATACGTTTATACATGGTTTGATAGATCGTGACCAAACTTGGCTCATTTATCAACCATTATCAAGAAGGTACTCTTAAAGGGTTATGAACTTTTTATAAAATGCAATTCGGTCCGGGGGCCCAAAATGTCTTCTTTTCATATTTGAGCTTTATAAAAAAATACAAAAACATACTCCTACATGAATGAATGTATCTTGACCAAATTAGAACACATACACTTTATTATCCATAATCAAATTCCGATGGGTACTGAACTAAAAATATCCATCCCTCTGGGGACGGGGCCCAATATCATTTTTTCTTATGTAAGCTATATAAATAGGCTTGGAAATTAGACAAATCTATAGGTTCTATGTGAAATGATGGATATAAGCCTAGCGTGGTGGCAATACACTTCACTATCCGTATTGAAATATCAGTGGCGTTAAAACTAATAATATCTAATCCATGCAGGGCCTGTATGCTTTAATAGAAGGTTGTTGGCTTCTATTTAAAATGTCCCAAAGGCTCTTTTTCCTCTGGAAAGCAGAATAGGTGAAGTTTTCTAAAACCAATTTCAAATTTATTAATTTTAGGTCCATTCTTTTATATTGAAAAAAATATTATTGTGAATTATTTTTTTTTTAACATTCCAATTGTGAGAGATCTATTAGGAGGGACCGATCTTGAGAAAAGCCCGGGTAGTGAATAACAATCAATAATTTGTTAGGTTATACACGATATTTTTTTTTTTTTAAGTCTAGAATATATTAAGTATCAGAGGTTTTCTGAAATTTAAAAAAAAATCTAATTAATATCAAAATTATTAGGACAATTCATCCTTAATGAAATAAATAAAAATAATAGACACGTGTGGAATTTATATATATATATATATATATATATATATATATATATATTTTAAAAACATTTTAGCAGATCGTTTAGTTTCAAGTTGGAAATTCAGGGAAGGAAAGTAATGCTCATTCGTATCATCAATCTCTTCTAGTGTGATAAGTATATGTTTATAAAAAAAATCGCGTTCAATTTATAAATGTTTAAATAACTGTTAAACCTTTTAAAGTGCATCTTATGTGACAGTAAATATTAGTGTATTAATTATGGATGTGTTATTTTTAAAAAAAATTGAAATTTGACTAATTATACTATGATTTAATATAAATGATAAATAGGTTATTGGCATATATCAACATTTTTTAGTTAAATTTGAAAATCGACTAATTAAAACTGAAAGGTACAAGTCTGAAGCATATTATTGAGATATTCAATGAGGATCAATAATGTATTGCCAAAAGGACTTCAGCTCTTCATGTGGCCGTCGTTATACTCTCCTAAAAAATGTTTGTATTATATGTGTTGAAATTTGAATTTTCTTATATGAATTAAAAATTCCCAATGAGTATGGTTTTCTTTGTTTTTGCCAATTATAGTGTCAAAAGGCTTAAATGCACAAAAACTCAGTCATCTATATATGTGTTGAAGTAAAGTTATAGGGCTGGATTTAAAAAAGAACATTTTTGTTTAAACTAACAACTAGAGGAAAAATACCATCCAGTCATATATGCCACGACTTAGACCTCTTTCGCTTAGTATGCTGAATCTGATCAGTTTGAGAGGATCCCTCTATATTACTCAATTTCAATTCATTGAGCAGATCAGCGTCTGTTTTAAAAAATTAAACATTTTTAAATTGAATATCAACAACATTACGTTTTAAACTACATCAAACAATAATTATAATTCGTATCATAATAATACTCTTTCATATCAGGAAATATGGTAATAAAAATCACTAATGTTTATACATGTGCATTTTTGAAACAACAATGAATATTTCAAACAAACAAAAATCATGAAATTCACAAAAACTGAAATGATTTAAGTATTGAACAATCGATACAATAGCACATTTATTTTTAATGTAAAAAAACGTATAATTTTGCTTGTGTATTGCCCAATTTTTTTTTCTCTCTCTATCTCATTATCAATAAAGATATATAGACATATTATATATATATATATAGAGAGAGAGAGAGACAGAGAGAGAGAGAGAGAGAAAAAGAGAGAGAGAGAGAGAAAGAGAGGAAGAAATAAACAAAAAAAAAAAAAAAAAAAAGAAAAAAAAAAATTGGGAATATAAAAATTTTTTTCCGGCTTTAGAGGCCAGGGAAAAAAAAAAATAAAGAAGGC
>CAXITT010000082.1:346538-384038 GCA_964033795.1 Lymnaea stagnalis
TAGATAGATAGATAGATAGATAGATAGATAGATAGATAGATAGATAGATAGATAGATAGATAGATAGATAGATAGATAGATAGATAGATAGATAGATAGATAGATAGATAGATAGATAGATAGATACATATAGATAGATAGATAGATAGATGGATGGATGGATGGATGGATGGATGGATGGATGGATGGATAGATGGATGGATGGATGGATGGATGGAGATGGATGGATGGAGATGGATGGATGGAGATGGATGGATGGAGATGGATGGATGGGTAGATGGGTAGATGGACAGATGGACAGATCGAAAGGACGGACTGGACGGGATGGACAAGATGGACGGGATTGACGGACGGATGGATGGATGGATGGGATGGACGGGATGGACGGGATGGACGGATGGATGGGTAGATGGACAGATGGACAGATGGAAAGGACGGACTGGACGGGATGGACAAGATGGACGGGATGGACGGATGGACGGACGGATGGATGGATGGATGGGATTGACGGGATGGACGGGATGGACGGATGGACGGACGGATGGATGGATGGATGGATGGATAGATATATGTTTAATCTTGCGTAACGCAATATTACCTGGACTTATCAGACGTTTACGCTCGGCGGCACCTTGCGAAGTTTTATCTACGAACAGATCATTTTTAACAAAATGCACTTTTAAATTATTTTGTTAATTAATTGAAGTCTTTTTAAAATATGTAAATATATCAGATGGTATTGAAAGCGAAAACTATTTTTTGTAAAACAAGACTAGTATTTTCTTCTGGAATCGTACAAATTTAAAATTTCTAAAATTGTATTTGTGTAATTTAGAAAAAAAAATACCTGATATGCTTTAGATTACATCGCCGAATTTTGCACACGACATTTTTACTTACCATTATTATGTTCATTGATTTTTTTGGCAGCACCATTTTTGTTCGCTTCGGTGTTTCTTTCCTCAGACAAATTATCTAACAAATATTTAAAAACTATTATTGCAAGGTTTATCTTTTATTTATTATTTCAAATGTGACAAATAATTTAATTTAAACAAACACAAATGCAAAATTACGTTAAATAGTAATGTCACATTTGTCTATTTGCGGTTTGAACAATTTTGTGAGTTCTTTATTTTTTAATATTTTAAAATGTTACATGTAGCTAACAATATAACATAATAAGACAGCCCCATTCACCACATTTTTTATACCCTCCCCAATAATGTATCATTTTGCAGGTCAAATTTCCTGTTTCAAGAGCTGTCTCCTACCCATAGTTAAACAATTTGAAGTGAAATAGTCGAACTTATGCTAATGGTCATGCCGAGGGAGAGCCGAGCACAAGGTGAATCCTTAAAATAGCGCCCATCAAAATAAATGAATAGGGTCTGCTTCAGTTGACAAGTAATAAAAAAACAAACAAATAATTTTGGTGTCCTTGCATTTTGAAGTATACGACAAATTCTCTTTTAATTTACAAACAAGTTTATATTTAAGGCAAATGTTGGAGCAAGCATATTTTTTTGCAGTCAGAGTTAATGCCCTCTTTACCCGTACCCCGACATTAGCTCGGCTCTGTTGATGCTCTCAAAAAACGTTGATTTAGACAAACTTTAAACAGCTCTCACCCAATAAATTTATTCATGTCATTTTTACCCAAGTCTAAATAAATTAATAACATATGTATAATGCTATTTGTTAGCTATAACCAATACATTAGTTTAACATAACTGTTTCGGTGAGGGAAACAATACAAATATATTTAGTGGTGCACAAACGCTCATACATACAAAATCAATTTCGTATATTTACTTAAAGGAATGGAAAGAGACACATGATTAAAATTCAATATTAAGAGTCAAGATAGAATCATGAAACATCTCTAAATACATTATTCATGACAAAATGGATGCATACCGTATTCGTCACGGGTTCCATATTTAGTTGGCGAAAAATTTATTTAAACATATAACATTATATTATTTAGTTCTAAAGTAGAAAAAAAAAATGTTATTTAAAGTTTTCTATTTTCTGCAAAAATATTCGGTCACAAAAAAAATTGTTAGTTCGAAAATGTAAAACTTAGTCATTCAAACATATTTATCAAGTGCAAAACCCAGTCAACATAAGTAATACAACTCAGCGCAGGATTAACTGCGAAACTCTCTAAGAAGCAATTATTCGGGTCCAACTTGATCTCTTTATGCACATCGGAATTTTTTTTTTAGAACCATTTAAATATTTAAGCTAAAATGTAAAACTAATTAAACACAGTGTTTTGTGTTTTGTTTTTGGTCCTTTAGTCACTCTCTGAATTAGATCCATCGTTGTCTCCCTTTTTCTTAAATACAAATCATTTCAGGTAGCAAAAAATTTTTTTTTTTTTTTTTTTTTAAATTTACATTTAAAATTTATTTTTAAAAACTAGTTGATCCAATATTAAGCCACTGTGATGTGTTGGGAAGCTTGTTTTATAATCTATTTGTTTTGGAAAAATCACTTACAGTTTTAAAAAAAAAAAGTTTAAGCTTTAGTATATATTTTAAAGTTGTTGTAATGACTTTTCTAACTTCAATGAATAATCAATGTATTATTTGTGCGGTAAGAAACGGTAAATTACCATAAAAGCGGATCACAAATTAAAAAAAAATCCGATCTTATTTGTTTAGGGTATACAATGTATTTAAAAGGAAACAAATTAAAGATCAATTAATTCAGTCCATTAATTTTGAATACAGTTATTTGCAGAAATTTAATATGATAAAG
Organism: Lymnaea stagnalis; assembly: GCA_964033795.1. NCBI lineage: Eukaryota > Metazoa > Mollusca > Gastropoda > Lymnaeidae > Lymnaea > Lymnaea stagnalis. The sequence continues at coordinate 349,308 of CAXITT010000082.1, forward strand.
ATGAAGCATTTTAAAATAGGGAGAAAAAATACTATTTTAAAATGCCATTTAAAACTAATTATTCTAAATGATTTTCAAAAATTGTAATAGCTCGTGAGACAACGAATTAAAAATACGGTGTTTGCCTTTTTATATAAGTCCGCCAAATTTTTTTTTAACAAAAGAACTTTGCAAACAGTAAAGGATATTATTTCAAAACCGTTCTAAATTTATTTTGAAACTTTTAAAAATAGAGCTGTAGTTATAATTTATTTAGATTTTAGAATTATTTTACTTTTCTTTATTTAATGCATGAAACGATTTTGACCACTGCACAATTTAACCCATAACTAACTTTTTTTATTTTCACAGATGTTATTACACAATTTTCAATACGTAAAAATTGCAACAAAACAACAACTACAAAAATATTATAACATTAAAAAAATAAAAGTAAAGCACAATGAACAATACATCTTGCACATTTCATAAAGAGTTCTAATTGTATCGTTATTTTATTTTTAATTTTACAGTCTTGAAATGAAAACGGGAAAAGAAATGTAACCCTTGTTTATATAAATGAAAATCATAAAAAGACATGTAAGTTATTTGTATCTATTTGTCGCATTAGATAAATTTTCTATAAAATTAAATGGATATGTTTCCCAATTTTTTAAAAATTAATGCATGAAATTTCAAATAATTAAACTAAAATAAAAAAAAAATGTGATTAAAATCTGATGATGGTGTATTTAATAGCGTATTATTGTCTAATTATAGCGGGACAAATAAAATAGTTTAAAAAAACACACTGCCAGGTTTAATCGCTTGGGGGCAAGGAAGAAAAATGACATAATGCTATAGACAAGGGGTCGGAAACTTTCTGTCTGAGAGAGCCATGGACACCACATATTTTGAAAAGTAATTCTGTGAGAGCCCTACAGTATGTTTAAAATTAAAATTCAAGAAAATGTGTGCATTTTGTGTAATTTTAACACTAAAAATGCAATTATTATGTCTCTGAATTCGTTTTAATAACATTGTGACGCTGCTGCTAATCAATAATGAGTATTTCTTACCATTAATGCAACTTTTTTTTTATAATCGAACATTATTCTGCGAGCCAGATGCCGCCACCAATAAAGCCACATCTGGCTCACGAGCCATAGCTTCCCGGCCCTTGCAATAGACAATTAAAAGTTTGCCAGGACAAACAAATTTACAGCAGATTGATTAGAAAATTGGTGGAGGTCTTGGAAGTGGTTTTTCAGACATGCATTTAGAGAACACTTGGATTTAGATTATCATTATTCTACAGTTAATCACAAAGCAAAAACAAGATGTTAGTGGAAATTCAAATTCCCTGACCTGCATGTGTATACACATTTTTAATTTTTAGTAATGCTGTTTATTTCTTTTTATTAACATCTTTTATATATTTAACCTACTTAAAAATAAAATATTTTTTTTTTTTTAAATCATTTCGGTTGGGACAAAAACACTGATACGCATGCGATCGCCTCTCATGTTTAGAGATATGAATTGTCCTGATTCTGCGTCGCATAAAGAAGTTCTGGATCCCTCTTAATATGGGAGCTCTTAACTAGGTGTTATTCTATATGCGTCTTCAGGAAATTACATCTGTTTGTGGGTACTGGCCCTCCCTGATTTTAAAAGAGGCCCATCAAGTGCGATTGAACGTCTAGGGGTACAATGATACTTTTGTGAGGAGGCTGAACCTTCTATAAGTGCCAGGGATTAAAACACGTCGTGTTAAACTAAAACAGCCCTAACTCTTAATCCCCTTTTGCAATACATCCCTGTGGTTCACCAAAAATGTTGATCCTTATGAACAAGTTTGACTAGTCGTGATGTTTAGCTTACAACAATGCAGTGGTAGTAAATTCTGGTGCAATATGACTGTCCTCGTGATAATGATGCCCTCACACAAACACAACTGACATAGGACGTAAAATCAATTGTTTAATAATAAAATATCCTAACCCTAATTTTTTTTAATGGAGTTTTATGAGACCATAATGACGGGATGTTGGTAAATAGTAAATCTTAGCAGGGCGAAATTACTCGTAGGTATTATAACTCTGAAGACTTTAGTCTGGTAAGAAAGGAGTACATGTGCTTGATTAAAACATCGATTAGTGGTATATGCTTCCTTTTGGATCTGATTGCAGAGAAAATCCAAAGACAAAAGCAGTAAACCACGGGGATAAAGACATAAAGAAAAACAACCGTTAATGGGCGTCGCCTCGTACACCTTGGCCAAAGCAGCTTGACATCAACAGGGGAAAGCTTTGAAAAATTCGCTACTTGGAAAAACACGAACATTTAAATATCCTGCAAATCAACGTTTGTGAAATATAAAACTAAGAAATAGAAATCTCTTCCCGCCTGCATACGATCAGCTCTTCTGCCTGAGCTACTACATCCTGAATGTTTGCCAGGACAAAAGAAAAACCCAACACACAAAAAAAAATAAAAAAACTCCATGTCAGCCTTTGTCCATCCTCATCAGGCCTATGTTAGGGAGTTTTGGAAAAAAAAAATCCCGGTTTTGAGGAAAGTTTTAAAATGGATACAGTTCTTTTTCTTAATGGTGCTTTTCATAAAATAAATGATGTCCTATCATCAAAATGTTTTCTTGAAGAATGATGTCCTCAATGTTCTTTAATTAGTTGTGTCATGTTCCTCATGTTCTTAAGACCTAAAAAACGAGCTACAAGTGGAGAAAGACCACTAAGAAGAAAACCTTGTGATGTCGTTTAATTGCTGACACATAATACGACGCTAAAAGCACCCTGACGAAAGATTGATAAAGCTCAACATATACTGTGGCCCTTAGAAAATTAAAGTAAACACAATATATACTGTATACGTGGTCTCCTCAAAGCGCTCTAAAATAGGCAGATAGAGCATTGCAAAATTCCTACAAATAACCATTCTTTAAAAAAATGACAAGTATTCATATATAGGTGTCCAACTATATATGTATCAAAGTTTATAAGAAAAAATTGTCAGAAATTAAATAAATAACCAAAATGTAAACTAAATCTTGTTGAAAGGCAGGTAAGTCTCTATTTGGGTTGTTATAAGATCACACTACTTCATTTAAAAATATGATATGTGTGATTATTTATGGAATACAGCTTGGCTGCTTCAGCTACTTTGGAAGAAATAGCTTAGCCGTCTCCTTCAGTTTATGAAAGTCTAGGATCTATGGCAAGAAAATCTTGAAAATTACACACTAAGATTTAGACACTAAATTTTATAAGATGCGTCCTAAATAAACGGTAAAATATGCAATACAGACAACATCAAAACCTATGTTGAAAATTGAGCTCAAAGAATAGAATTATACAGAGATCAATACTAGGTGTGGCAAATAAAATTTAAGAGAAACGCCAATTTGCACACAGACACAGACGACTTGCGAATTATTCCTCAAGACCAATCCCCAAAGCAACATCTGCAAACGCTTACATAAAAATACCTTCACGAAAAGATTGAACAGAAAATTAAGGTCTCCTACAAAAAAAAAAATTAGCTGCAGAAAAAAATAATATCTTTAAAATCGGATGATATAATTAAAATATAAAAAGATGGATTAGTTTACAAAATATTTCTAAATGCTTACAAAAGCGTATAAAACTCAGAACGATTCTTTATTGAACTCATTAACCCCTTTGGGGCGATCTGAAGTAATTTTGAAGCTGAAGCGACTGCAGATGAAGAGGAGTTAAATATCCTTTCTGGAATATTTAAATATTATCTCAGAAAAAAAAAATTAATAATATTTCTATACTATTTATTAAGACTTAAATGAATGTCGATTTTAAATACTCAATTAACAGATGAAAACTAACTGAAATATATTTATAAAATTATTTTAAAATAAAGTTAAAGTTCTTATCAACATTGAAATTATGGTAAATGTTGAAATAAATCATTTTGATCAAATGTTATACAAATAACTGTAAATCTTATTTATTTGCACAAAAAAAATGAAAATAAAAACAAATATAACTTTAAAAAAAAAAAAAAGAGGATGAATAACAATTTAGATTTTTAGATGCTGATAGTTTCCAAAAATTACTTGAAAATCTTTTGAGGCAAAACTATTTTAATAATTTTAAAATATAACTGGTAAAGCAGTGAGACGGCTTTTGTCATTTCTTACAGAAAACAAATTTAAGAATTTGATAATTTGGTTTAGTATTTTAACTCTAAATGGCAAAAATTAATTGAGTTAACAGAAATTAGCATGCCGTTTCATTATTTGCGGTTTTAAGCTGTCTGGGGATTAGAGTTTATATTTCAAATAACTTGCTCTTCTGTTATTTGCAGTATCCTGTTTTTTTTACCATCCATTTTCACGTTATTTATTTATTTATTTATTTAGGCATTTTTATATAGCGCTTACCATAAAGCTCTAAGCGCTTTACAATTATTAAAAACATGTAAACTAAGTAAAATACAAATGAGACACTAGGATAGTAACTACTATACTATAGAAACAATGAAAATGGCTATAAAACAAGGACACTTTGACACGTTTTGGCCTATACTTCAGGATCAACCCGAAACAGAAAATGAGGCAGGGCAAGGAGGGTGCATCACAGGTCATAGGCGGACCTAAACAGATGAGTTTTAAGGGACTTTTTGAAAATGGACGAGGTTTCACAATGACGGATATGGAAGGGGAGCTGGTTCCAGAACGTGGGCCCATGAAAGTAGAAGGAGCGTTCACCGATGGTCTCAGATTTGGTTCTTGGGATTGAGAAGGTTCTACTGTCAATGGAAGAGCGTAGTTGTCTTGTGGGGATGTAAGGAAGCAACAGTTCAGAGAGATAGACAGAAAAGTGAGGGTCAGTGAACGAGTTGAAGCAAATATTGGCAGACTTTTACTTGATGCGAGAGGATATTGGAAGCCAGTGGAGTTGCCACATGTGTGGTTGAATGTGGTCATGTTTCTTTGATTTAAAAATGAGTCTGCATGCTGAGTTCTGTGCCTTCTAAAGTTTGTCTATGTTGTGTTGAGGAATGCCTGCGAGAAGAGTGTTACAGTAGTCAAATTTTGAAAGAATGAGTGAAGAGACGAGAGTTTTTGTGGCATCAAAGGAGAGGAGGTGTCTAATAGTGCTGATTTTTCTACTTTCGTTATATGCTGATCTGCATATATTCATGACATGTTTGTCCATGGAGAGGGTGTCTGTAAGCGTGAATCCAAGGTTTCTGGCAGAGGTAGAGAGTGTGATGTCAGAGTTTCCAATAGATATAGAAGAAGGAGCGAATGGAGGGAGAGGTTTGTTTTGAGAGTGGATGAGAAGGATTTCCGTTTTATCATCATTTAGCTTCAGTTTGTTGCACGTCATCCAACGCTTTACATCGTCCACGCACTCCTGTATGCGAAGGATTGTGGCATCAAGCTGATCAGGAAAGCAAGAGTCACTTATTTGAGTGTCATCAGCAAAGTATTGACTGGAAACTGAGTGGTGGCTAATGAGAGATGATAGAGGTTTAGTGTAGAGGATGAAAAGGACCGGCCCAAGGACCGATCCTTGAGGAACTCCAATAGACAGGGCTAAAGGTTCGGAAGAGCGGTTGGAAATAGAGACTGTTTGAGTTGTGTCAGAAAGATATGATTGAAACCAGTTTAAAGCGGAGCTAGTACGTCCGAAAGAAAGATGAAGGCGGTCAAGAAGAATCTGGTGGTCAATGGTATCAAATGCAGCAGAGAGACCTAACAGAGTGAGAATAGAGAGTTTGCCATCGTCCATCGCGCGCAGGAGGTCGCTCATGACTCGGACCAGTGCTGTTTCTGTGCTATGACCAAGTCGGTAGGCGGACTGAGAGGAAGGATAGAGATTGCGAGAGTGAAGATAGTCAGAGAGCTGAGAGAGTATGAGTTTTTCTATGATTTTTGAGAGAAAGGAGAGGTTGCTGACGGGGCGGTAATTCTTGAGTGTGTTTGGATCAAGTGAGGGTTTCTTTAGGAGTGGCAGGACTATCGACCGTTTAAAAATGGGAGGGAAGATGCCAGAGAGAATCGAAGAATTTATGATGGAGGTGAGTGCTGTGAGGAGGACGTCAAGGCATTCTACAAGCAGTGGGACGGGGATCGGATCGAGGGCACAAGATTTGGGAGCAGACCTGGTGATGACTCGCCTCACCTCATCCTCAGTCACGTTATCCTCAGCCACGTAAATTGGATTATACGTTTATTAATGAATTCTAAAGTGAATTCTTTAATGTTAATTTTTGTTAACAATAAGAACTCATGCCATCATTACGTGGAAATCTTTTTTGATTGTGTTTGTTTTTATTTTGTTGAAGTTTTTAATGATGGAAATTCTCGTTAATTGTTTTTAATATAATTCTTTTGTAAATATGCACCACATTTTTATTAAAAGAAGCTAGCTTTGTACATTTCTCAGTTATTTTTGTTAGAAGCGTCAAATACCTTATTACTATAATAAAAAAGATAAAATAAAATTGTAAATAATAATTTTAAAAAAATATAAATGGTAGCCTAATGAGAAATTTTAGCGTAGCTGTTATTTCTTATGAAAATTAAAAAAATTACTATATGTAATACCACATAATTTTGTAAATTACACTCATGTTTTGGCACACGGGAATGAGCAGAGGAATATTTGAGGAAAACATAAAGCTAAGGATTTATTTTTTTTGAGGAAGAATAATTCATAAGAATAACGACAGGAAGTTTAGCAGACAATTTTGAAGACGGTGGACGCACATTTCATTAATCAATGTCAAAGAAATTATAATACATATAGTTTGTGCTACATATCCTGTTATGTTACATAAGTTTTTATTATTATTATTATTTTTCCAAATATAATTGATTATGTTTTAAAGGAAAAAATGAGCATAGTGTGTAAAATTGGACTTGATATTTTACAGAAGAAGTAACAGTTGATTTCATGAATTGATTTAAATAACCATCATCACTGAGTCACACTCACCGAATTGACAGTTACATTATATTTAATTTATATACTTAAATAGTCACACAGAAAAGAGCAAATAATAAATGCTTTCTGTAAGTATGTTTATATGCTTTATAGTAATTTCTCTTTTTGAGGACATACCTTCGACAACTTAGACTTCTTCTTTCTCCTTAAAATACAGAGTTAGTCCATATTTAAATAAGATGCATTTTTTTATATATATTTGTTTTTGATAGTTTGATGCAATTATTTTTAAAAAAAATATTATACATATATTTAGTATCATATAGTGATAATGAAAATAATATATTTTAATAATTGGTAGGGGTATATATAAGTTAGATGTTTACTTCTAACACATTTAATTAATTCTGTTTTTAAAAAAGTGAATACTAAATTGTTACGAATGTCTCCAATTGTACCAAAAAGGAAAAAAAAAACTGTGTTCGTATTCATGAAACAAATAATCGTATATGCAAATAGCACCTAGACACAAAACAAGAAACACAAAAACTGTTTGACATGATAGTCATCAGAAAAAAATGCAAGCATTCACAGATTAGTGTCAAATGGAGAGTGCCAAATCAAAATTAAGAAAAATAAGAGTACAACAAGGAGCAAAACATATTTTCTGAAAATAAAAAGTCCGAAAGCCTCAAAACGTTCCTATTGTAAAGCAGAGTTCCATTACAGGACTGATTAGACTTTCAACAAACGTATGTCCTGTCATGTATTTACCCGTGTAAAATAATTAAGTTGTTTGGTCCATTTATAACTAAATCGCTGACTATAATAAAAATTAATGTACTGAATTGGATGAAAACATTTTAAGAGATGCAAGAGAGCTGTTAAATGAATTTAACTTGATTAAATGATGTTATTGAAAATATTGTAAATAAAGCTTCATATGATCAATATTATTTTTAATAATTACAGACATTTTGTCTTACTCTAAAAGCGAGTTGAGATCATGTTTTGTTTTTTTAGTTTTGCAAACTATTATCAGATTATTATTAAAGAGCATGCAATACATTTGCCCTGGAGTTTCACAGTGGATAATAACGATTAAAAAATAAAAATGTTTCGTATGAATAATGTGTAACACCATTGATAAAGAAGTAATTCTCACACAATGTGCTGGGAGACAGTCCTGTTTAACTATTGCAAATTACATCACATGACTTCCGTTATTACTTAAAAATGTAAACGAAATAACCATAAGGAACTATAGATGATTTGTTTCTCTTTTTCTAAAACCTTTGTGAATAGACATTGATATGCAATGCATTATTTTTTTTTAATGTTTAAAAAAAATAAAAATAAACAGACATTTCACAATCCTGCATTTATAGGAATTCTTGTTTGAGCAAGTTTTGGTGAATACAAGTTATATCAAATACTGCTTGCTGAACTGATTTTATAAAATATATTTATTAACTTAAACAAAAGAAATCATTGGCTGTTTGGAATGGAAATACCAACCATACTCGACTTATGAAACAGTCACATACAGAAAATCTATCTTGGCTATGACATAAGAATTTTAGAATAAAAATTGAACCAACATGATTATTTGTGATGCCAAGTCATGGATGACACACATCAAGTGGAAGCTTAACGATGACAAAACAAAAGAACTTCTTATTAATTATCACAAATCATCCTCTAACTGAGCTCTCCCAACCTCAGTAAGTCAGTAACTTTGACATATATTGTACATCCCTCCCTCAGTATCTAAGTTATATTCTGTCTAACAAAATGTCTTTCCATAGCCATATCTCTCACATTTGTCGCTCTGCATACACCACTATCTGTCAGATCAGCTTTAACCACATCAACCTCAACGTTAGTGCAAGAAAAAACCTAGTCTTTTCTCTTGTCTTTACTATTTAAAATCTCGACTGTCAATTTTACCAAAACACTTCTTAGAAAAATTACAAACGGTTCACAACTCAACTCGTAGGCTAGTTCTAAATAGCGTGATCACGTCACACCACTACTTCATTCACTTCATTGGCTCCCTATACAAGCATGGATGTACTTCAAACTCTCTGTTTCTGCCACAGCTTATTCTCGAATCCCTGCCCTTCCTATCTAACCGAACTTGTATATTCACCCCTTCGACAGCTTTGCTCTTCTGCAGACGAGTGTACTCTTTCTCTTCCCAATAATCACACAAAAACATGTGGTTAACGATCTTCTTCTTTCATTGACTCCAAACATTGTAATTCGCTTCCACTACACATCCGAGATGCAGCGACCGTCACGGCCTTTAAAACTGCACTCAAAACACATCTCTTTAAACTCTACTATCCTGACCGATTCCCACCTCTGACCGAAAAGCGATGCTGCTGGGTGTCGTCCATGGCTTGACATGTAAATAGTTTTAAATAAACATTTGGTTTTGATTTATTTCATTAATGTATGTTAATTTTTAAGTTAATGATAACATTTGTTAAATTGGACATAGTAGACTCTGAAACTAAAGTACAGAAGTTTAATTTTATGTTAAATAAGAAAAAAATCTTAAATTTTCACCAAGACAAATAGCAATAATTATTTTAAAATCTCCGACTGTTTATTAAGGAGCGACGTTTGTTTTGTTCTTGTTTTCATTATATGCACAGCCGGTATTGCTGTAAAGATCTAACGATTTATTGATCTTTGAAAACACGTAACTATTATTTTTTATGTTGTGATAAACAAAAACATTTTAAATGAAATATCTATTTAGTATTATTGCATAATTGCCTCCATTTTTCAGAGTTTTTACTTTTAAAAAACTTAGTTTAATGTTTAATTTTGTGTGTGTATGTTTTTTACGCTTGTTATTCTTTTTAATCTTATACATATTATCTTTTTGAGTCTTAATAATATTTTTTGTTTCCTTTTGTAAGTAATATTAAATAGTCCAAAAACTAAACATTAATTTGACAAATGCAATCTTGCGAAAAATATTTTGTAATGTTTTTACTTAAAGTGTGCAAAATCTTTCTGGGAAGGGATATGTATGCACTGTGTAAGAAGAGAATTTGGCATAAAGTTATTGAAGACTACTTCTAGTATAAAGACAATAACCAAGGCTCTAACGGCTAACAGAACAAACAAAACTGAGAGGGACATATAATGTAAAGAGAATGATCAGATGGGTTACCGCGCGTAAAGACGAAGACTGTTATATCACTCCTATTTAAATACTGTTGTGATAATGTTATAGTTATTCATGGGATGTAAAGTTTTTAAGGATTATTTAAAAGATTAAATAATAATGGTTACCTTAATATATACACCAAGACTGCACAGTTCAATGTACACGACATCAACAAGAAAAGCAATAGGATGTATATGGTCATAAGTGTGGATAATATACCCGTTGTAATTTCAGGCTCTAGAAGAAAAGTTGTATTTTATTAAATGCAATTTTATAGATCTTAAAATGTATACTATATCTAATAGAAAACGATAACTTTCAAAATTAAAGAAAATTATAATCATTATTCTTCTTATTGTTTTTAAACAAATAGTCAATCTCAAATTTTTCTTTTACTTAGACTAGTTAGCTAGCTGTAGGAATGTGATAATACTTTAACATTAAACAAATAAGAATGATTCCATAATCATTTGATCAAGCTCAGCAACTTACCACGTTTAATACTGCAACTGAATGTATTAACATTTCCTTGGAGCGTACAGCTGGCATATTTTAATGTTATATTCAATTCTAGCAGTTTTGAGGTGTGGATAACAAAACGTGTACCAGGAATAGGGGTCGCCAAGTCAGTTGCTGAAATTTCTATCAAACACGGCAAAACTTGACTTCCACACTGGAATACAATGACTGTTTCCGTTCCTTTAGCATTGACATTACAGCTGTTATTTTGTAGTGTTGTCTCAGCTCCATTTATGAAGAGTTTACTGTCAAGATCATTTGCTTCTGTACAAATGCATATGTTTAAAAAAAATTATGTGAAAAGTTTAAATGTCCTAAACAAAGGCGAAGCGATACTTTTTATAAATAAATAGATGTTAAATATTTTTTATTATTCCTTTTTAAAACCAAATGCCTGAAGCTCCACTTTATATATATATATATATATATATATATATATATATATATATATATATTATATATATATATTATATATATATATATATATATATATTTTATATATATATATATATTTATTTATATATATATATATATATATATATATATATATATATATATATATATATATTATGTATTTATATTACATATATATATATATATATATACCTTGTATATATTTATATATTTATTTATATATATATATAAATATATATACAAACATTTTTTTGTTGAAAACTGCAGTATGTTGTATTTAACCTCTTATTTCAGGAAAAATTTGCTCGTCGCTGATTATTTCTTCGTGGTCTGAGGCCACGATCACGCCTCGAACCCTACCACCACTGCATTCTGTCTTTGCTTTGTCTCTGATTGTGACATTTGCGACGTTTGGGCGAATCATTGTCCAGCTACCTTGATCTTCAACGGAACCATTTATAACGATTGATTTTGACTGAAACATACAAACAACATATATTTTATAACTTAATATATAAATGTTGTATATCATTGACGTCTGTAGCCTCAATATAAGAAATATAAGTAGAATTGTTTGAAAATGAGGTTGTTGCATAGAATAGTTATAATTTAAATGGTAAAATGTATTTATAAAAATTTCTTGACTACCATCATTTCTAACAATTATCGTAACATATTGATAATTTGTAGCTATATTTCTTCGACACCTTATGACTTCGTTTAACTTTTATATTTCAGGAAGCATGTTAATAAGTCGTTTACAAATTGTAAAAAAGAACCGACGTCTTCAACTATTATAGTATTTTGATTCGTTTCGAAACAAATTTAAACGTCTTGTCTCGGTTTTGCAATAAACATTGACCATGAATTAGTGAATAAGACTCCCTGCGTTGAGGAAGCGGTTAATGTTGGCTAAATGCTGTGAATACCTTAAAACCTTTGACATATTTGCTAGACCAAAATTTTCTTTAGATCAGTGTTCCACCCAGAATCCCCATATGAAAAAAAGCAAAGGGTAGCTGAGTGTGTCAGATAGTCTATTCAGGATTTATACCTTTTGTAAGTTACTCTTTTCGGATGCTCTATCAACACTATGAGAAACTCAAGCACTAGCTCCTCTGGGATTTGGAGCGTTTGTCTTCCCAGGTTTGAGCTTCATTTACTCTCTCTCACAAGAATGTAATGCTACAAAAAATGTGCTCTCAGTTTTCTCTGTTTTATTTACACTCACATGTTGCGAATAATATTCAAATCTCAGTAATATTTTTTATTTAAATATATAAATTTAAAATATATATATATATATAGTATGCATATATATATATATACATACGTATGCCAAAATAATAAGAATACCTTTTAGCTTTATTTTTACCTGATTTAACTTATGTTTTAACCTTACTTTTTGATATATTTTAATTTGAAAAACTTAAAATAGGATGAAAGCGAAACAATCTTTAAACCAAGCCAAACATTACCAGTGAATTATGACACAGTCAGAAATAAAAATAAATCATTAGCTTACTAAAACTAATTCTACATCATTCTTGCATTTCCGCTGAAAGTAAAGATTTTGAAAATTAATGTCCTCGGAAAAATCAATCTCAGCCTTGAATACAACTGTGTCCACGTCACTAACAAGACCATGAGTACAATTTGTTTCACTGTCTTCTTGTCTGTAAGGAAACAATTGTATTTTTTGCCCATTTGAAGAAACTGTGAAGAAAAAAAAAAAATTTCATTAATTAACTGTCAAGGTGTTAGAGTCTGTTTAGTGTTTGGGTCCATTGAATAATAATAGAGAGTTAGTGCGCCTAAACATAGACGTAGAAATACCAGAAGGGGATATTAAAAGTATTAGTACGGTAATTGTGTGCAGGTGGTCTGTATAGCTAGGGAGAGCGAGTGGTTTGGACACTGACAATAGCAGTGTTATTGTTAGTGTGTTGTAGTAGTGTTGCAGAGTAAACTTTAGAATGTTAGCGGACCCCGCATTACTAATGGGAGGACTTGTAAGATTAGACACTAGTGGAATAAAAGTTAAAAACTAATAACTGCAAAGAACTTTGTGTACTTTGATTACAGCGTGCTTCCAAATACCCTTAGACAAATGGAGTCATACACGAATAAATTCGTGGCATAAACCATAAAGAAATATTCCCACAAACAACCGAAAAGCCATGAAAAAAAAATTAAAATAATTTCTAGGTACCTCCAGAAACAACTATGAATTAAAATAAATATATATTTCATTCCTCAAAAGTAATAATTATCCGAGTAGTATTTTAAATTGTGATCAATAAAATTGATATGATTTTTTTTTTAAATTTAATACAAGAATTATGTTTCTTCAAAGGCCATCAACATTATTTTTCCATGTGTCACTGTTCTGGGCTACCTTTGCTAGATCAGCCCAGCTTTTCTTCATATTCTCAAACTCTGTCTCTACTCGCCTCCTCCAAGTTGCTCTAGGTCTTCCTCATTTTCTGGTACCTTGATGATTCCAGTTCAGGGCCTGTGTTATAATTTTGGTGTTTGTTTTCGTTAATGTGTGCCCTTTCCATCTCAATTTTCTCTCTTTTTCCACCTGAACACTTGATGTTCTCTCCCAAAGGACAATTTTCAACAAAAAATCTTATTTTGTTGATTTTTCTCAAGCATCTGTTTATAAAAATATGCAGTTGTTTAATATTTGTTTGTGTTGTTCTCCCCAACTTTCACAGCCATATAGAATAAGTGCCTCGACATTTGGTTTGAATATTTTTAACTTTGTTTCAGTCATTATTTCCCTTAAGTGCCAGCAGTTTGGCTTGGCATTAAAAGCTCCAACGGCCTTTTGAACCCTATACTTTATGTCCTCGTCTGTGCGAGCATTTTTATTGATGATGCTTCCCAGGTATGTAAAAGTCACAACTTCTTCAAGAGACGCTTCTTTGAGGTTAATCCCAATGACTCCATAATCCACTGCATTTAATCTTAAGGTATTGGTTTTCCCTTTTTTTATGCTAAGTCCAACTTGCTGAGATACAGAGTCACGTTTTTTTTTCTTCTCCTGCATTCGTTTAAGGCTGAAATGTTTCCACTGGATTCCATTTTGTTCATCCCGTGTTATTTCTCTCATGATTCAATCAAACAGGAATGGTGATAGCCTGCATCCCTATCGAACTCCAGATTCTATCATAAATGGTTTTTGAGTTCAACTTCATGCATAACACTGCAACTCATTTCATTTTACGTATTCTTAATTAAGTTAGTTAGCTTTTGGGTATATCGGAGTGTCTTAGTAGTTTATCTCTGTCTAAGGTGTCAAATGCTTTTTCGAAGTCGACAAAATTTAAGTTCAATGTTGCATTCCACTCCAAGCACAGTTCCATGATGATACGCAAGGTTGCAATTTGGTCAGTACATGATGTATTTCTAAAACCAACCTGTTCATCTCTTAGTTTAAACAATAAGCTTTTTTATTCTCTGCAGAATAATTATATTTAGTAATTTTCCAGGTACAGAAATCATCATTATTCCTCTATAGTTTACACACGCTTGGAGATCTCCTTTCTTTGGAAGTTCGACCACGTATCCTTCCCTCCACTCCATGGGTATCTTTTCTTTGTCAGAGATATTCACAATTAGCTGGTGCAGTATGCTTGATGACATTTCCAGGTCCGTCTTTATTACTTCTGCAGGTATTCCATCAGTGCCAGTAGCCTTACCATTTTTCAATAGTTTGATCGCAATTTAATTTCTGTTCTGTTGGATACATTGCAGCCAATGAGTAGATCAACTTCTGCAGGTAGAATTATGGGTGGTTATTGTGGGTCAGGCCTGTTTAGAAGTTCTTTAAAATGGTCTAGCCATATTTTCTTTTGTTCCTCTTTGTTGCTAATTTTCCAGAGTTTGTCTTTGATTTGCTTGCTTTGCAAATGAAACTTTCCTGTTAGCCGCTTAGTTGCATTGTACATATCCCTTAGACTACCTTTCGATGCAGCATCTTTATCCTCCTTAGCAATGTTATCAATAAATCTTCCATTATCTTCCCTGATCTTCTTTTTGACCTCTGTATTTTCATTTGCGTGGTTTATCAAAAGCAGTTACCTTTCCAGCTCTTTTTTTGCTTTCTAAATACATTTTCTTGTTTATAATTCTCTCTTTAATTTTTATATTTTTTCTTTTAAGAACCACTCCTTATGTTGAAATTCTTTCTTCCCTACACTCCTTTGCATGTTTAAGTCGAAAACCCACAGATATGTTACCATCGGTCTTATATGTCTTCAGTTATGTTCACAAGCTGTTGCAAAGCCTCAAATCGGTTTAATAGGTTTGTTCGAAACTCTTCTTTTTTATTTCTTTGAGGCAACATAAAGGTTTAGCTTAATTTAAATATATCGGTTTTTAAACATCTTATTTAGACAATTCAAATTTGAGACCTACAAAAAAATTACTATCTGTGCGCAAATTTCAACAATAATTTTAAAACAATCATAATTTTTTTTTTAACAAATACGATGTGCCATTTTTATTATTAGTAGCAAACCAAAAAAAAAAAAAAAATTGAACATATGTTTATTTAAATGTCACTAATACATGTATGTCCATACTTTTTTTGTAAATAAAATTTAATCAGCAATCGGTTAGCAAATTAAGCCAAAGTGCAACGACGAACATTGGAAGTAAAAATTGAGACCTAAAAAAAAATTACTATCTGTGCGCAAATTTCAAAAATAATTTTAAAACAATCATAATTTTTTTTTTAACAAATACGATGTGCCATTTTTATTATTAGTAGCAAACCAAAAAAAAAAAAAAAAATTGAACATATGTTTATTTAAATGTCACTAATACATGTATGTCCATACTTTTTTTGTAAATAAAATTTAATCAGCAATCGGTTAGCAAATTAAGCCAAAATGCAACGACGAACATTGGAAGTCATTATAAAAAAAAATAACTTAAATGAAACACATTTATGAGAACGAATTTACTGTTTGCCTTTAAGGGTGAGCAAATGTAGAAGAACTAAAAGGTGAGCATTAAACATAAAGCTGGCTATGATAAAAGCGTGCAATGTCTAATCAATGCATGAGATTTGATGACTGATTATTCTAAAGGAAACTTTCAATCTCAACAGCTCTTCTAAAATAAATTGTTTTTTTAGAGGGCATGTTAACCTGAGATTTAATTAAACCTATCTCCCACTATACGTCCAATAACAATAGAATACCATCTCACACATAGTTATGAAGCCCGAAATATGCATTACTCATTATAGAGCTCCAAAGTATAAAGATCAGCAGAAATCGGATTGCCAAATTTATGTCATGTGTGTATGAAGTAAATTTCTTTCAATAAAAAATAAATGAATAACATTCAAATGTTTTAAACACATGATTTACAAATAGCTTGATGTATTTTTTCGTATACTTAAAGAATAGTATGGTTATTTTGAATTTCTTTTAAAAAACTCTATACCAATATTCAAATCCGCAATATAATCGGGTTAAGAGAAATTAACAAATGTAACAAATTTCAAGTTATACTATTTTTTGTCATTGATATTAGGGATCAGGTAGTCAATGCATGCTACGTTCCATTTCTTTACCCTTTTATAATTTTTTATAATGGTTCATTTTTGTGTGAATAAATTGCTACAAATATATAAAAAATAATAAAGTTGGCAATTATTTTTTTACATTTTAAAAAGCAAGTAATTATATTTAATTTGAAAATGACTGGAAAACATCAGTTTTATATTTTTCTAAATAAACGGATATAAATAAATTACCATAAAGAACATAAAGGTAAAAAAGTATAAATCTAATTTTTACAAAACCTTAATTCTTATACTAAGATAATAAACTTAAAATAAATTTAAAAGTATAATAATATATTTCTAATTTCTTATGATAATACTAATGTAATAAAGAGTACATAAAATTTCATATTTTTATGTCTCAATTGATTCTATTTTCTTTGAAATAATTATGCAACTTGTCCAACGGATTCAAAGACAATTAAGTTCCATGACTAAACAAATTATACATTTTACAATTACCGAATTTGGTCATTTTAGACCCGTTAGAAAACGAAAGAAATGCAAATACAATTTGAACTTCTTTGGGCTACTTCATTGAGGGGGTATGTGAGTGGTAGAGTGAATGAGGAAGTGAGTGAGGTGGTGAGTAAGTGGTCTCTAACTTTTAAATGAACATATTGAAATGATTTTATTTATAGATGTAAATCACATTTGACTTACCCCAGATGGAAGATAGACTTGTTAAAAAGAAAAAAAGATTCATGTTGTTTTTTCTTGTTTCTTCTTTTTATATCGTTGAAGCTTAAGTAAGATTAGGACCTAAGATGATTTGAAAACATTTTTAAAAAAATTGTCACTAGCATGTTGTTTGGAGATACATACAAAGAGAAAATTAATCAAATAATAAAAAAAACAATATATATATATATATATATGTAAGTATATAAAAAATAAATTCAACCTACAAATTGTTTTCTAATTGAGAAGGCAAGAACTTTCAATTTTATTATAAGATATTATAAAAATACGTGTATGCTTACTTAATATGTGAAATTAAAACAAAATAGTTGATTCTTTTTATATATACTATATTTTACTTATTATTTATAACATTAAAATCTGGTATCAGATATTAAATAAATAAAATGTAACATCGTTATATTTTTTTTAATGGAATGAAAAAAAATAATCGTCCATTCTAAACATTTTCTAAATGATCTGAAATAAACTCAGGAATACATTTAAATAAAAGTCAAATAATATATATTATGTTGTATATGAAACTAAGTTAACTGTTATTTTAGTTGCTTTTTTTAAAAAGATTTTTCTTAAAATAAAAGAACTATATCTGTATTATTTATAATCAGAAAATGATGTAATATTAAGACGTTTAGTATTGTTACACACTGACTTGTATTGGGAGAAATTAATCTCCTATTTTAATTTTAATTGGCTCGTTGTAAACAGTGCCTAACAAAGGACGATACCATAGAATCAACAATATTAAAGATACAACCCGAAACAGTTGCTAGTTACAATTAATACGATTTATTAAGTCTTAAGATAATTACAAAAGAAAAGAAAATATAATTACAATCTTCAACTTACAGTATGGTAGATCTCGTACCGGTACACAGTTAACACAGTTAGAATAATGTGCCAATAACTAATGCGAAATAAACACATATGAGCACACAAATATACAAAGAATAAAACACGTCTCGTAATGTTAAGAAAATCTATCTAAATCGCTCTCCTTTCGTATCTGTCAATCCTTTATATACATGTAGCATAAGACGCTTCCAGAAGGACCTATGACGTGTTGTTTACATTTCTCGAGTTAAGGAGTACATTCGAGAAGTGCCCGGAGACATTCTACCCAATGCGTAATTGGAAGCCGATTGTAAACAAGCTACTTCAAAGAGATTTAGCCGCGCCCACAACAGACGTTACTGTCTGCTAGGAGTGTACTACGAGGTCGAGGAAGTTCACGCACAGGAAATCGTGCTACATAACAAGTATCAATAATTATACAAAGTTAAATGTATAAAAAAAAATAAAACCATTTAATCTGAGGGTATTAATTATAACTATTTATAATTTTAAAATAGTATGTGGATATAAATAAATTTATAATGGTACCGAAAGAAATTACAGAGTTCGTGTAAATTATAACTTAAAGTTGGTGATATTATAAAATTATATATTGAAATATGTTCATACAAGGTTTTGCAAAAACTCCATCCTTTTTCTCAGTTGATGAGGACTTTTGGGAAAGGACAGCGGAAATGTTGGATTTTTTCAGACGCAGGTTATATCCTGAAGAAATTTTAAAAGCAGCTGTCACACGAGTTAAAGGTATTACTAGACAGGATTTTTTTAAGCCACTCGTTAAACGCTAGGGATATGTCAAAATTTATTTTAACTTTTCATCACCCTAACCTTAAAGCTCGTTTTCTGGTTCTTAAAAACCGCTCAATTCTTATAGCAGACGCGATCGCCAATGAGATTTTCAGAAACTTCCTCTTTTGGCTTTCCTGAAGGATAAGAGCCTTAGGGACATTCTAATTTGAAGCCATCTCCCCGCTATCAAAGCAAATACAGGCACCAAAAGTTGCATCGGTAGCCGTAGCAACACATGTCCCAAAGTGAATGAAGCTGATAGGATCACTTTCCTTCTTGAAATATTCAAAATAAAAGATGGCTTTACCGGCACAAGTCCCAAAGTGTTTTACACCATTATTTGCAAAAAGTGCGGTAAAGTATACGTAGGAGAGACAGGTCGTCGCCCTGGATACGAGTTTAGAGAACACCTCTATAACATAAAATAACACGCTCTCTGTCCTGTCTCCAAACATTTCAACCATGATGAAATCTCAAACATCGCAGTTAAAGGGTATACTGTAAACTAGTAACACAACAGATATGATTTATATGGAGAACAGATTAATAACACGATATGGTACATTGTCTCCATATGGAATAAGCCAAATCCATAAATTTACCTAGCTGCCTTGCCTTTTTCTTGTTTTTTTTTATTTATTTTTTTAATATTTTTTTTTAAATCACGTACTTTCCAATTTTCTTCACTTTGTTTCTCTCTGTTTTATTCGCCCACTCCTATTTGTTCTCCCCTTTTATGTGTGATATATGTTTGTATATGTTATGTAAATTTAATTTATAATTACTAAATTGTCTTTTTGTTGTACTGATGAAGGCATGTGCTGAAACGTATATATTTTTTGTATTATGTGAAATTATTATTAAAAACCTTACCTTATATATTGTTATATTGACTCAAATATTTGGTGTCTTATTAATCATACAGGGGTATTTTGCGTTGAGACATATCATTTGCTTCAATAAAAATTACTTTGTAAGTTTTAATAATTTATATAAAATATATAATTAAACTTATGCCTTCGTTAGTACAACAGAATAACATATAGCAATAGTGTAATTTCAATATTACCTCTCCTCACTTGAAAATATCCTATTTATCACTTTTAGAAGATAAAAGAAACTATAATCTAAATTTTTAGTTTCTTATAATTAGAGATAATTAGATATTTTCTGCTTTAAATATTTGACGGGGCCGAGATGTTCACTATTAATGACCTTGTCTAAACATTTGCCTCTTATTTATCAGCCTATCTTGCCATTAACTAATTTATTAAGACAGAATAAGTCATCTAGATCCTCTAATCCACCAGTCGCCAGGGCAGACATTGATATAATTAGTATTAGTGAGTTACTGCCTCAGGTGCAAGGAAAACATGGGGATATGTTGGGTCCTACAGAGACCACTGGTCAGTTCTAATTCTGAGTAACAATTCCCCGGTAACGGCAATTGACTCGGACGAAGTTAGAATATTAGATTTCTTACTTGCCATCTTTTCACGATTTTTTTTATTTGATTCAGACTTAGACCAATTTGTATCTTCGTATATCATAATTATTATATAATGTATTGTTTTTGTTTGCACATTTGCACTTGAAGATAGTATTACAATGTGGTATAATCTAATTTTACGAAATCCCTGACATTAATATCTATGGAAAAACATGTTTACAATAAACTTATAATTTATTACTTTAATTATTCATTTCATTGATCAAAATTAGTGATCACGATGTATCAATTATCTTTCCGATTGTTCCCGACTTCAGATGGCACCACTGGGTAGGTCAAATAAAAAAAAAATACTCTTACACAATAAGAAACAGTAACAGCAATACATAAACACATTTAAACCAATTGAGCTTGGCTTTTTACTTTTAAGAGCGTTTGTGTCTTTGAGTTAATCAAGGATGATGATAAAATTTAAAAAAATGGTTTAGTTTTTAAACATACCTAATTATTTTAATTGTGTGGGAAAACAATAATAAATCATCAAAATTTTGTCACATTGGAAAATTCCCATTCTATTTTTAAATTAGCATTGCCAGGTAATGTAAGTGAATATTGACTAAAGAATATTTGGAAGTTGTTATTCAAACCTGTGCCCTAGGAGTTAGAGATTGGGATTTATTTTTTTTTTTAAATGTTCTGTTGTGAGACAAAATTCGGTATTAAATGAAGAATGTGGCTATTTGGACCCGGTATCTGAAGTGAGAGTTTGGGTTTATTAAAATTTTTTTTAAAGAAAAACAACATATTATTGGAGGGTTTGTACGACGAAATTCGGTAATGAATAAAAGATAATGGAATTGACGTTATGTTTAAAAACTTAATTCTTCAGTTTAACTAAAATAAACTACCACAAATGGCATCCGAATGGCATTTAGTCTAATGGGACCCCGGTCCAATTAGCTGCGATGCGTTTCCGGTTCCATTTTGAAAGCGAGTCGGTTTTACATTGCAACAAACGTTGACATGCCAGGGAATCGACTGCACTGTCACCTTTCCTCCTAAATCACCTATCTTGCACACGTCATCAATGATTGCGCCATTTAAATGAGTGGTACCCTTTTGATTTCTTAAGATCTCTAGAGCAGATCTTTAGTCGAGTTAATAACTACATCGAGTCCCCACAAGCTGCCAACACTACACTGTGTGATATACACTTTCCGGGGATCTCTGGATAGCTGTCAGCTCCGCATCAAAGTTTGGTGCTGCAATCCCAAAAAATTATGATTTGGTGGTCCCCCTTATGGGTACATTATGTGTGTACTGTATCTCGCATTCCTTACTCTTATCTAGGTAGAGCTGTGGGGTTAACAGTTTCAATTCAAAACCATAGTCTCTAGAGCAACATCTTTCTGGACATGTTCTTGGCTACGTTTCATCGCTGCTGCATCATTTAAGGCTAGACGTATAGAGGGACAAGAGGGTTAAGGATACGGCGGATATGATGTGATAAAGTCAGTCGTTGTTGTTTTGTTGTTTTTTTTGTTTATTTTAATTGTTTAAATTTTTTAAATTACTAATAGCACTTAAAAAAAACTTTGACTTTGACAGAGCGTTAAAAATCAAATAGGACACTTCAATGTCATAGTTTAGTTAACGGAAGTAAATGTCTAAGTTAATCACACCCCAAGTGACTCATGGTCTCGAAATTATAAACTATTTCTACATTGTAAATTAAAGATGTATACAATGAAGTATTATAAGGATAGTTCATGACCCGTGAATAGATTATTCATAGTGCACTTCGTTTCAACTATGAATTTTATTTTTGAAATAATTTTCTTTTTCAAGAACTCGTCATCTATAGAGATTATTATTCATAAAAACGATAAATTCGTTATAGAAAGTTAATTTATTGTAGAATTCAACTTTTATACTTCACATATTTTTTTATACATCTTTCTTTTTTTTCGAAGTACTATGGAAATAGCGAAAAAACTAACATTATTTAGTAATTATTATGTAATAGCCTTGACGTTAATAATAGTACTGATATTATCAGGTAAGTTTTATTGTTAAATCAATCTAATGAGCAGTTTTATAATTAATTGCATTTAGTTAGTTGCAAAAAAATGAAAAATATGAAACAAATAGTATATAGCATCAGACATGGTATACATTAAAAAAAATTATTATACTTTTGTGAACGGTTAAATATAAAAAATATTAGATACGTGAAGAAATAAGGTTTATCAAGATCTATAATTGATTAAGGGGGATAGATCAGTAGATTTTGTTTTAAAAAAATAAATATTTATTTGATATTTCTTTTTATTTTCAAATGTCTTTCTCAAAAGCTAGAACGTTATGTTTAGACATTTATTATTTATTTAAAAATTGATGCTACCTTTCTATAGATGTTTTCTTAACTTGGTTAATGATGGATGTAAACTTAAAACTTCTAAAATTTCCAAGACAAAGTAGCTTGCGTCTTTTTTATTATATAATCCCACACCCCAAAAATATATACATTTGTAACACCTGAAATCAAATTTTCATGATGTGTTTTAAACAACCGAAAATGAGTACACTAAAGATATGACAGTTATGACTTGTGTAATGGATAGTTGAAGTTACGTTATCAGCCTTTGTTAAACAAAAAGGTTAATAAACAGATAAATAACCAACAAATATTTAGTTGTTGGTCCTATTTGTCTGCATGTTCTAAATCAAAATATATATTATTATTTTAACCTTCTGATTTCGTAAGATACCTATAAGAAAAGTGTAGATCCGTAGCTTGGGGGCGATTGACCCCACGTGCAAGAGGAAGCGGGCACCAAAATGGGCTATACAATTGATTTGAAATATAACTGTCATGACTTTGATACATTTGCATCGAAATTTGTGACTGACAAATGTTAGATCGTACAAAAGATGATGCTTTACCGCCAAATCCACTGGATCTTCTACCTTTGACTTTAATGATTTCTTATTTCAACGTTGAATATATTATTATTTGTTCGTTTACTAACACTTATATAGCTGGATATCACAATTATATTCTTTATTCACTGAATCATTACTGATTGTTTATTTCACATTTATTCTGTAGATACGATGTGAATTATACATTTATCAAAGTATTTTATGTAAAGCTATTTAAAAAATAGTAAGTGATTTTTGTAGAAAC
Organism: Lymnaea stagnalis; assembly: GCA_964033795.1. Taxonomy (NCBI): domain Eukaryota; kingdom Metazoa; phylum Mollusca; class Gastropoda; family Lymnaeidae; genus Lymnaea; species Lymnaea stagnalis. The sequence goes on from CAXITT010000082.1 coordinate 372,933, forward strand.
ATCGGCTTGACATTATAATTGAGCAAGTATGTTAAAATAATTGATATAAACAGGACCAAATGAGAGGAAAAACCGTGATCAAGTCACTCCATACTCCACTCACTACATTGACTCTCTTTACAAGCATGCTTTGATTCCGAACTCTTCATTGTCTGCCACAAATGTCTCTCTGATTTCTGCCCTTACCATCTAACCGTACTTCTGTCTGTCTATTAAACCCATCGGCAGCTTTGCTCCTCCAAAGACGCTGGTATTCTTTCTGTTTCCCAAATGTGCACTAAAACATACGGTCAATGACCTTTCTCTTTCTGTTCCCCCACTACACATCCGAAATAAACCGAGCCCCCATTCCTTCAAAACTGCACTCTAAACACATCTATTTAACCTCTATTATCTCAACTGAGTCACTCCTCACTCTGATAGATAAATAATGCTTCTGTGTGCCCTCCATTGTAACTACGTCTGGAGTATGTGGGGTGAATATACATTTGTATGTTTTGTTGGTATTTATAATGCTATTTTAAATTACATAAACCTATGTTATTTGTTAATGCTATGATTATGTTTTCTAACATTTTCATGTGATGTGCAGTGAACCCAGCCCTTGGCTAAGGTACCACGCTAAATAAGACCATTGTAGTAAAAGTAATAATAATATTAATAAAAGTCAGAAGTTACCTTGTCTGGTGATTACATTGTTAAATGTGTTTCAAAGCGTATCATTATATCTCATGTGCTGTGAAAATAAGCACTATGTAGTAGTTTTTTTGTTTTTTTTTATAAGTGAAAAGTGTTTAGTAGGTCTGGTTGACACTTCTGCAGTGGCAAGTGGCCTAAAGAGGTACTGCGATCGACCCCTTTGGGCTACCCGGGGAACACAACCACCACTGCGAGTACCTGCACGGGAGTATAGCGGGATTGTATGGTGATTGTGGACACATGCATTTGAAATAACTGTCGAAAGAGAATAGTGATCTTAACGACATGTTGCCGCTGACGGACAAGAGGCGTAGGGTAAATAATGGCAGCCTCATGCAAATAATTCTTTATCCACAGCCCTAGACTAGGCTGCTACTTGGCATCTTTATTCGCAGCAACTTCGATTACTATTTGCAAGGTAGAAACACACTGGAGAAAAACAGTGACGTTTAAGACTGGATGCCCTTAGGTTAATCTGAGCCTTTAACTTCCCGGAAAGTTAGACCGTGACGACGGTGCTTTTCGGAGGACATTAATAGCTTTTTAGTAAAGTGGCTCGCAAACAAATGATATTTCATAGAGTTGTGTAGAGTAGATTTCGTGTTTACCTCATGTTTTCTCGTGTAATTCGCGCATGTACTCTGGCTGAGCCAAAGTTTAGCAAAGTGACGGGTATTGCTTAATTATAAGTTGCCTCCTTATGCATTGACTACATGTATCCATAGTCTAGAACAGGGGTCTCCAAACTTGTAAGCCCGAGGGCCACATAAACTCTTAAAAAGCAGTTTGGGGGCCGACTACATACTCCAGGTCAAAATTTAAAAAAAAGAGTCAAAACGTAGATGTTATTTTAAATTATTTATTTAATAATTATTTGATCAAGTTATTATTTATTAACACATGGATACACTATACATGTACACTTGCATTAGTGGTAAATTGTGAATTTGTTTCCTGGATGCCAAAATATCACACATTTCTGGATTAAGATATGATGTCCCTAACATTAACAGTAACCTGAGATTATCTTCGGACAAATGTGTTCTCAAATTGTTCTTCACGTATTTCATTCTTTAAAATGTTTGTTCACTCAGGTATATTGTTCCAAAGATTGAAAGTTAGTTAGATGCAAAAGTGTTGAATTAGGAAAGTCTTTCTTGGGCAAAGACTGGTAAAAATCCACCAGTCTATCTTTCAACTTGCCCCTAGAGAGGCCATTTGCTTGAACCTCAATGATCACCAGATGCAGTTCATCTGGGCAACTGGCCACATTTGCTTCAAATGGGTTTTGAAACAGTCTCACTTCTTCAGCCTTAAATTCAAGACAGAAGACCGTTGCTAAATCTGCAGCAGGAGCTTTTTGATGATCTCGCATGCAAATGACGCGGGGAACCCCAATGTTGCTTCAGTACGTCCACTGCTCAAAGTGCGTCAATTTGTTGGTCTGTACTTGTTCCAAAAACAAGAAGAGTTTGGATCTAAAGGTCTTTAGGTGGGTGTATAGATCAGAAACTAGATGTTAGCCTCCTGGGCGCCGAAAATTAGGTTCAAAACTTTTAAATAACTAGTTATGTCTGCAGCAAAGACCAATTTCCATACACTCTCTTCATCAGAAAGTAATGGTTGTGGCTTGCCTTTACTTTCCAGAAAGTCACTTATTTCCTTATGAAATAAAATGCTCTGCTCAAAACTTTCTGCCATCTTTTTGCTGATGTGGAGTATGGTAAATCGTGCGATTCTGTGTCTGTATCTTTCAACAGGTCTCTGAACTGTCTATGTTTGGACCATTGTGACCTTTTTTAAATTCACCGTCTTCACCACAAGATTCAATCCACTGATTATGTCGACATGTTTAGCACACAAAGCTTGCTGGTGTATAATACAATGCACAGGCATTGTGTGTAGAATATTTTTCTTATTACATATCTGCTTCACTTGTCCAAGCAAGCTTTTCTTTATGCCGCTCATGTTCTTTCCTTCATCAACAGTCAGGAAATTGAGGTCAGCCCGGTCCAAGTTATAATCAACAAAGTTTTTGTTTTTTTTTGTTTTCTTTCAATACATTGATTATATCCTCTCCGGTAACAGTGCAGTACATGCTATGTAGGGAAGCCAGCTCTTGTGTTATGTTCATGTCTTCATTCACACCTCTAATGAACACAAGCAGTTGAGATGTGGAATAGCTGTCCAGTGATTCATTCATTGCTATTGAAAAATGTCGAAATTTGCTTGCATTTTTGTGCTATTGAGTCACAATGTTTCACCCATGTCTGAAACACGGCGGTCAAAGTGGTATTTGCACCCAAAGCTATAATTCAAGATTTTTTTTACTTTTCTGCGCAATGTTCCTCAGCCACCACCAACAAACATAGAGAAAACTACAACATTGTAGTTCTGCAATGTAGTGATCGATTGGAAAACATAACGCACTACTTTGCGCCTCTAATTCAATTTGGTTAAAACATTACGTCCAAGTAAGCGGCGGCTCATCTTGGAAGGATACACGTAAATTTCCGTAAGTTTTTTCCTTAGACAAAAAAGTATCCGCGGGCCGCGGGCCGTAGTTCGGAAGCCCATGGTCTAGAGACTTTCGAATAAGAAATCTTTAGAACGTACGAGACGGATAAATATACAAAGTAAAATTGAACCCCTTTTTTGAAAGGTTTCTAAGAAAGACAATAAATAAGCCAAGTGGCATAATGATGTAGAGATTTGCCTAATAGGATTCGAGACAAAGGGAGAGCAGAGTTGTGAAATTTCGTCTACGGAAAATTGATCAAAGGATATTTGATGGAACGGAAATGTGGTCGAATATTTTTTTCATCATACTACAGAGTAAAATAAAAAAAAAATTTTCAAAAAGAATTTTGAAGCAAAATTTTAACGTCTGAACTGAAAGAATTTCTTTAGATCAAATTTCCGGATACGATATTTCCTGTGTGTGTATACACCTTGCTTAACTTTGTACCAGGTGAAATGTCATTGACATGTTATAAGTCAATCGCCCTAGTTTTATTCTACTTCGTTTTGTATTTTAAAATAACTTCATAAATAATTATTTGTATGAGCCCTAGTTTGGGTATCGTTCTTTATCACTGTATTTTATTAAGGGTGTATTCCTTTGCAGTTTAATGTTTGTCACGAGAAATATTTATTGGAATAATAGATTATATTTTCTCAATTCATAACGGTATATAACAGTTGAATTTAAGACTTAAATAGTTAAAAGAAATTTAAATCATGAAAATACGGGTTTCAGAGTTATAGCCTTTTTTTTTGTTTGAAATGTTCCAGCTACCCCATTTTAGAAATATGAAAGTAAATCTTCTAATTAATAAAAGTGCTTTGTTATTTAAATTAAAAAGAAAATTTACTGGAAAATTAAATAATCATTGTTAATGATTTGTTTACAGACTCATTACACATGTCTATGATCTGTAAACCTGCAGAAGAGCACAAAGATCATACATTGGCTTTTAAATGGAGAGAGGAAGAAGGTTTTAATTCAAGATTGACAATACAAAGAAACACTAGGGTGGTATCCATATGCAACATTTCAACAAATTGTTTTGATTTTTTTCCACACAATTTTAAAACAATTTTCATTTTTAACAAAAATAAATTAGATGTTTCAGTATTGATTCATCTTTTCAATGTAACTCGATCAACTGGACATACGTGGCTTGTGTTAAAAAATGGCCACGCGGTGCATAGATGCACAATGATTTCTTTTAGTAAGTAAATTTATTCGAATTTTTTAACATTATTAATATTACTTGGATTGTGTATGGCTAACAGCATTGTATAAGGGAGTAAAAAAGGCAGAAGATGCGCGAAATGAAGCCCTTGCCACAAAGAGTACAAAACGGAGAAACAAACATAACAAGGATTTAATATTATCCAGCGAGAAACGCAGTCGAGACTGTCATTCTAGAATCGGCTTAGTGAGTCACTCGTCAAAGTGTAGGACTACATATCTAGTCCATCGTCTCACGAAGACGAAAGGATGCTATATATATGGCTTGAATCATAATTAAGGGGGAATAACTTTTTTTGAATTTTCTGCTTGAAATTTAGTTACATATGCATGCACGTGAGTTATTTTAATATTCACATTCTACATAATGGGAAAAACGGGTAAACAAGAAAGAAAAACACACCAAAAAAATAAAAATCTTCATTTGCTCTAAGAACAATGACTTCAGATGTATTTATTTTTTTACATTTCGCTTGATTTAATTAAATGATTTTAACTTTCAGCAAGGTCTAAGAGCATTTCGTGCGAAACAAACGTGTCACTTGATGGACTTGTTGTGAAGTGTCGGTCTTCTCAGATTTATCCAGAGGCTAAATGCCAAAGTAATATAACATTGTCAAAGGTATGGAATAAACATCCCCTATAGACTATAATTTAAAGGCAAGTGTAATACTTGTGAAGTAGTAACCTTAATGTTAACTGTATGTAATAAAAAGACATTCTATTGGAAATAATTATGTAATGTATATTGCGAATAATAATTTAAGGTATATGTAAATATGCTTTTTACCTTATTATTATATTGAAGAACTATAATGTTATGTTATCTTGTCGTAATAGTGGTCTTATTATTAAATATAGATTAATATTATTGACCCAAGAGACATATAGATAGCAAGTATTTTTTTTTTTTAGCCTCGTGACAAAGTTGATAATTTTTGTTTCTATTTTGTACAAGTATATAAATATATATATATATATACATACCTATATATTGGATTGCTTTTTGAATTAATTAGGTAACTATTCCTATAATAATCGTGATAACTTTAAAGCTTTGCTTAGTGTTATCTCAGCCTGCAAGTTTTTGGCTCAACAACAAACCAGAGGCATAGTTAAGTGGGGCAGGGGGCATGTGTACCTTGGCGCCAGACAAGTTGAAGGTCTTAAAATATAAGTTGATGCTATTTTATTAATTACAAGAATAAATGACCCGATATTATCGGGGTAATGATAGGTTCTTTGCGTAAATGTCTAAGTGCTCTTGCAAAAGATTTTCAAAATTCATAACTTTAAACATAGAATGCTATTTACATTTCTAGTATCACTAAGTTTTGAGAAGTAATTATCTGTTATATAATATAAGCCTACCTTTCTCCCTTTCACGCTCCTAAACTACTTTTTTCCCCTCTAAACATGAACTTAAAATATCCAGTCTAACTTATCACTACTTATATCACTTTTGTCACTAAAGGTGTTAATTGAGGGACAATTACTACCTTAGAGAAATACTTTAGATTTAACCCCTTTTCGTGAGCTTGGATTATAACCTTTCTCTCTAAAAATTGTTTAAAACAATAATCTACTAAACTAATAGACTAATTTAAATCAAAAACTAAATATATATGATATAAGTATAGTTTCTATGACAGGAATTCGATATATATTGATATCTTCATCAGAAATTTAAACAAATTATATATTATCACAGACTCGTAAAACAAAGAATTATTTTATCTAAAGAAGAATCTCGCAACCATTTTTCATGCCTAAAACAGACGTGAGTATCATTTTAAAAAAATGTAATTGTTCATCTCATAAAAATACACACGTATTTACTTTTTGCAAAGTAAAAACAAAATTACATTTTCATTTTTTGCAATTAAATATTAACCCATTTCTATTTTCAAAATTACTTTTTAAAGTGTAAAAAATGATTGGTTTTGATATTTAAGGGTATGCTTATATAAATGAAACGCCGTTGATTTTCTTAAATGGTAAAAATATGTTTTTTTGCAAAAAGATAATTAAAAATCTATTTTTTCACAAGTGTAATATCATATGATTTAAATATATTGTCATCCACTTAAAAAAACGTACGCATACTTTTTCCTACCATCGATATGAATGTACCCAAGGAGGCTAATTATTGATCAAATTCATTCATTCTTTTATCTTGTATTGCCATGGACAAAATGAAATTACCCATATTTTTAAATTGAGAATGTAACATCTCTTTTTTAAGGGAATACCATGGGAGTTAACGATGTTGTCATCCACCTAAAACTATACACATCTTATTTCCTATCTCCGACATGTATTTACCCAAGAAAATTAAAGATTTATCAATCGCATTCCTTTGTTTTGAGACGTATCTTGTTTTTAGAGAAAAATTTTAATTCAAGGGCACAAACAGGGTTGCATCTCAAGTATTTCTATAGCGTAGTAATGGTCCATCAATTTACTTCATTAGTGACACTTGTTATATAAATAGTGATGATTTAAACTGGGTATTTTAAGGTGATGATTAGAAGAGAAAAAAGTAGTTAAGAGCGTGAAAGGGAGTACGGTAGGCGTATATTATATAGCAGATAAACACCTCTCAAAATTTACTGATGATGGAAACTTAAAAACCATTATATTTTTAAAGTTATGGATTGTGATGATTTATTACAATAGCAGTTAGACATTATCGCAAAGACCTACCCTTATGATAACATCGGATTATTTATTCTAGTATTGCCTTGGGCAATATGAACTTACCCGTTTTTTAAAAAGAGAATATAACATATTTTTGCATCAATAAAATCCCATAGAGGCTAACCATAGTGTCATCCAAGTAATCATGTAGACATCTTAATTCCTACCACCTACTTGTATTTACCCAAGAAGATAAATTATTTATCAAATCCATTCCTTTATTTTGAGACAAATCTTGTGCTGTCTTGGTCAAATTGAACTTATACATATTATCTTTTTCACAAATGTAATACCAATGGATGTAAATATATTGTCAACAAGAAGAAAATGTAAACATCCTATTATCTACCTTTGATATGAATGTACCCAAGAAGGTTAATTATTAATCAAATGCATTCCTTTATTTTAAAACATATCGTGTGCAGCCTTAAGCAAAACGAACATATATATTTGTGAAAAGAGAAAGTGACATACCTTTTTTTCCATAAATGTAATGCCATAGGATTTAAATATATTGTCATTTTAGTAAAAATGTACACATAATATATCCTACCTCCGATATGTATATACCAAAGAATGTTAATTATTTATCAAATTCATTCCTTTATTTTGAGACGTATCTTGTGCTGCCTGGGGCAAAGTGAACAACCACTTCCCAGATTTAAATTAATTTAGAAAATCTTTCACCGGATTGTAGTCCTCTCCACACCCAAACTAACATATTTTGCACTTCATATATTTCGTTCTTATATGTATGGATTATAAGTGGATTAGTGAATGCTATTTGGCTATGGAAGTGCGCTGCACTGATTGGCTTAAACTGCATTTTCTTATTAAAATTATATTAAAAGGTTAAAATTTATTACATTATAATTTTAATACAAGTATATTTTTAGAATAAAAAAATGTAAAACTTTTTAAATGTTAAATTATTCAAAGCTAAATTGTGTGTGTGGTTTATTAACAATTCTAAAAGCAATCAATTGTATTTATTAAGTTTACATTTAAAAGGGAAAAAATAAATACATTATCAGTTTTGTCAAGCACGGTTATTAAATTTAAAGAAACCTAAGAGTTTTGGCAAAATAGGCTTTTCACGCTATGACGACATTGGCGTGATTATTGAGAACAAATTAATTTGAATTTTAATTCGCAATATTAACAACGCGCTAAAAGACGCACTAAAAACTACTGATGTCTGGGTTTTCCTGATTAATGTGATTAAGGTGTAATTCTTTAAGCATGATTTTTTTATTCATAACTTTCAAACACATATAAAATGCTTAAAATAGTTCCTTAGTTGATACTTTAAATGTATTGGTAATTTATAATAATATTTAAACTTTTACTAAAATAAAAGCGGATTTAAATAATTTTTTGCACATTTAAATGTATTTTTTTTTCTGTAAAATATTAGAATATAACTATGATTGTTTTTAGGAATCCGAACGTACTTAAAAAGTATCTGAAATTTGGCGTTATTTGAACGTAGCTCATTCTTATATATATAATAGGGGTTTCAGTGTTGAAAAAGAAAGGGAGAGTCTTTAAAAGGAATCTTGTATTCGGGCGCTAAACACTCTAGGTACGCCTCTGCAAGAAACCACTTGGTTTACCAAACTGATTAGAATGCCTCTCAAATAACAAACGGGACTACGTATTATCTTTGAATATAATCTTGTTGTGACTTTGATGGGATCAACAAAAATAAAATATGATAGTAGTTTATAAGCGATGGGACACGGCTTTGGTTTTTTAGGTCGAAGAACGTCGGAAACAATAGTGTTGTTGAGTGTTTTAAAATTCTTTTTTATTAGATGTTTGGTAGAATGTTGGAATAACAAGAGAGGGCTGGCTTGGGGTTAGGTAGTAGGTTTTGTAAAAGGAGGTGTGAGGTGATAGATAGGTAGCAGTAGTAAATAGACGACAATATTGGTAAAAATCGATTATAAGAGTATGGTGCAAGGTAAAATAAAAATGTAATTAAAAGGCAGCAATACATTTAATCAAGAGTTCGCAGTGAATGATTGATTTTATAAAAAGAGTGTTTCATAGTGGTAACTTCTCCTAAAGGACGAAACATGTGTGCGTCATAAATTCATCAACTTCAAAGATGTCTGGATATTTACCTTAACTCCCTTACCAACTAGAATGTCCCCTTACCTTTTTAGCAGATTCTTTAAAATGGTTCATCATTCAAACAAATAAATGCAGAAGCTATGCAAACACATATATCGTTTTGTAGAATGTATGAATAGTAGTGAAGCATAAGAATATGTTCTAGTTATTTGTTATAGAGGTTTTTTTTTTACATATTTTTTCTCGTGCGTGCCCTCTGATTGACCCCGCATGAGACGCTGTGTTCACATAGGGCTCTGGCTTAGTCCTTTGATCTATTCGTGCTTATGCCGCCAGCTACTAAAAATAATGAATCTGTTCCAAGTAGTATTTTGTAGAAGGAATGTTATTGTTCTAGAAACGTCATAAGTTTTCTGGAAGGCAGGGCTTACGTGACCTATATACGGGATTGACAGGCACGGACGGAGTGACGGAGATTCAGATAGATTTATAACTTTACGAGGCGTGTTTTATTCTTTGTGTATTTGTAAGCTTATATGTGTTATTTTGCCTTATTCATTGGCACATTATTCTAACTGTATTAACTGTGTACCGGTACAAGATCTACCATACTGTAAGTTGAAGATTGTAATTATATTTTCTTTTCTTATTATCTAAAGACTTAATAAATCTTAATAATTGTAACTAGAAACTGTTTTGGTTCGTATCTTTAATATTGTTGACTCTATGGTATCTTCCTTTTTTTTGGCACTGTTTACAACGAGCCAATTAAAATTAAAATTGGAGATTAATTTATCCCAATAAAAGTCATTGCGTAACATTATTACATAAAAAAGTTGTCAATATTGTATTCATAATTTTGTCTTCATCAGGTCCCATCATACTCGTTATCTAATTGGACTGAGATCTCCAATGAACGCATTCCTGGTGATTTGACATACTATACAGCTTTATGTCATATCATTGCACCAGTTGATCAATTTGACCCGGGAATTTATGAAGTAAATGTTAACATTTACCCAAACGTGACGGGAACTGACATGGACATGGAATATGGAACCATTAGTTATCTCTCGATTAGTTTAGGCATGTATGAGTTTGACAGTAACTATATGTACTATATTATTTGACTTGGTTGTAAATTTAATTAATCTCATTCTAGTATTCATTGTATTCATTGTAATTAAAAGTATAATTTGTACTTTATTTAAAATGTCTTAAGAAAATGTTTTCGCATTAAAAATCTTGATCTGTTGAATATTACGGTTTGTTTAGGGTTCAAGGGGTGTAAAAAGTGTAAAACAATATATGTACATCTAATCTAACAACAAACAGTTTATAACAAAAATGTAATGCATTATCAATACAACGCAAGTAAAATAATATGCATAAGCATCTAACAAAAATTAATTTAAATATGTTAATTATATATCTAATATTATAATTCAAACAGTCCTGTTGTTAATTAGATGATATAACAGTTATTAGTTAAACTAAAATACATATTCAAGCATATAACTTTCAGGAAAAACTGTAATATTTTAAATCGAATCAACACATAAGGAATATGTGTGTACGTGTATATATTTAAAACTAAAAAAAAAGTTGTTTCAATAATAAAAATATGTTTAAACTTTAACTTTAATGTATGAATCCCTTCAAATAACACATATATTCCTCACACATTTATATATCAGATCTTCCCAGTGTGAAACTTAAGCTTTGCCCAGAAATTGTAGTAGAAAATAGTGAAGTTACATGCACATGTGAGAGATCTGACACCAGCCTCATTAATGCATCAATTTTATGGTATCGACATAACCAAAGCGATGACGGTGGAAAAGGTGTCATCAGTAAAGGTTCACTCCTTA
>CAXITT010000082.1:389038-404314 GCA_964033795.1 Lymnaea stagnalis
AACATGTATCCTGCCAAGATCAGACGCTGCTTAAGTGGACGTTATGTTTTTACCGAATTAAAATAGAGGCGCGCAGTAGTGCGTTATGTTTTCAAACCGATCATTACTTTGCAAAACCTTATTCGCTGTTTAGTTTCTCTACTTCTGTTCACAGTCAATGAGACTGATATAACGCTATCTAAAGGCTGAGATTTGCCCGACGTGTTGCAGATATAGTTGAAAACATTGTGACGTAAATAGCGAAAAAAGCAAGCACGTTTTGCCAATTTTTAATTGCAATGGCTAAATCACTGGACAGCTGTTCCATCTCTCAACAGCCTCTGTTACTTATGGGTGTGGATGAAGACATGAACATTACACAAGAGCTGACTTCCAAACACAGCATGTACGGCACTGTTACCGGAGAGGATATATTCAATGATTTGAAGAAAAAAAACATGTGCTGATTATAACTTGGACTGGACTAACCTCAGTTGCCTGACTGTTGATGGAGGAAATAACATGAGTTGCATAAAGAAAGGCTTTGTTGGAAGAGCGAAGCAGATGTGTATTGAGCAAAAAATTCTGCAACCAATGTTCCTGCACTGTATTATTCAGCAGAAAACTGTGTGTGCTAAATATGTGGACATTAGCAGCGTACTGAATTATGTGGTAAAGAGGGTTAATTTAATACGGTCACATGGGCTCAACCATAGACAGTTCAGAGACTTATTGAAAGATATAGACACAGAATCGCAAGATTTACCATATTACACAGCAATAAGATGGCTAAGTTGTGAGAAAGTTATGAGCAGAGTATTTAAGTTAAGAAAGGAAATAGGTACATCGTGGAAAGTAAAGGCCAGCATCAACCATTACCATCTGATGAAGAGTTGGTATGGAAATTGGTCTTTTGCAAAGATATATAGTCAATCATATTTTATGAACCTAAAACTACAAGGAGAGGAAAATCTAGTTTCTAATTTATACACCCACCTAAAGGCCTTGAGATCCAAATTCGTCTTGTTTTTGGAACAAGTACAGGCTACCAGCTTGACGCACTTTCAGCTGTGGACGGTCTTCATGACTGAAGCAACAGCGAAGTTCCCCACGCAATTTGTATGCCAGATCATCAAAGACCCCCAGCTGCAGTGTCTCAGCAGTTGTTTTCTGACTTGGTTTTAAAGGCAGAATAAGTGAGACGTTTTCAAAACCCATTTGAAGCAGATGTGGCCAGTCGCCCACATGAACTGCACCTGGTGGTCATTGAGTTGCAAACAAATGACCTCCATAGGCACAAGTTCAAAGAAGGACCGGTGGGGTTTTAACTAGTTTTCGTCCAAGGAAGACTTTCCTAATTTCAAAACATGTGTATCAATGTACATTGCAATCTTTGAGAAAAAATTTTCCGATGATAAGCTCATTAGACTTTTGAGGTTAGGGATATCAAATCTAAATCCAGAAATGTCTGCAAATCGCTGCTCTTTTGGCATCCAGGAAACAATGCAACATTCCCAGTAATACAGGTTTTCATGTGTCGTTTATCAATGTGTTATTAAATATAAACTAAATAAAGTTAAAATACATAAATAATTTAAAAACATATCCATGTTTTGATTCATTTTTATTTGGACCTGGAGTGTGTAGTCGGCCCCCGAACTCCTATTTGATAGTTAATGCGGCCCTAGGTCTGAAAAGTTTGGAGACCCCTGGTTTAATGCATCAGACAGCATGGTTCAGACATCTCTCCATTTTCCCGGGGGAACTATGTAATTAATATAAGTTTTAATTTAAACAAACAGCTAAATAATCAAAGCTTAATTTCAATGTAGTTGGAACATTTTAGTTTGAGTAAAATTTTTAAAAATTAAAAAAAAAATAAAAACTAATGATACAGTCTTCATTTAATAAACTTATAGGCCAATAAAATATCGAATATAGTAAAAATATCTCTAAAGTTTATTTTGATAATTTTACAATCCATTTTTATTTTTACTACCAGATCAAGTTAAAAATGTGACGTCGTTTAGTACTGAAACAATGGTGGTGACCATAGTCAGTGGCACCATCTTCGTAACATTGTTTTTGTGTTTTATCTTTCACAAAAAACAAAAAGGTGAGAATCACGTACACATTTCATCCCAACGAGAATAGTACTTTGAAAGTAAAGACTGACTATTAAAATCAGACTGTATACAATAATAATAATAATAATAAAGTTCATTTCAAAAACACGCTTCATCCCCAAAGTTTCGAACCGCAGTACAAAAAAAAAAAAAAAATAATAATAATAATAAATAGTGTTTACTGGTAATATAAAAAGACTAAATATTAAAATCAAACTGTAAACAATAATAATAATAATAATAAAGTTCATTTCAAAAACACGCTTCATCCCCAAAGTTTCGAACCACAGTAAAAAAAAAAAAAAAAAATAATAATAATAATAAATAGTGTTTACTGGTAATATAAAAAAAGTTAATCTCTTTCGTTTCTTTTAAACATTTGATGTGCATTTAATTTTATTTTTAATAAACATGATTATTTCTTTAATTAAATTAGTACGATATCATTTTAAGAAATAAATTGGGATCATGAACGTTTTTATGCAAGTATCTTAAAATAGCATTACATGAGTTGTTGTAAATAGTGTACCTTCAACATTGAAATTGCCTAATATTCAATGTTTAAACGTGTTATAAGTTACATTTTGTGATGGTCAAAACTAATTTAGATTATATTTTTTATTACGCTTCACATAGTTCTTGACACAAATGTTCGCATATAAATTAATTTAAATTGTTTTTTGTTTGATCAGATGGTACGCATCTACTTGACAAATGCATGAAGTGTACAGAAGACAAAAGTTTAAATGCTGGATATGATGAAATCAATGATGGATATATTTTAGCTAACCAGGATGTATACGAAGGAGAACAAAATACGAGTCAAAATATTATAGAAATTGATGCAGCTACTCACTCACACATTTATAGTGCTGAAATACATGTAGAACATCAAGATTGTGCGAACGCTGCAGACAGTTGTGATACATCCCAAAATGTAGAAGCAGAAGGTAATAAAATGCAAAAGGAAAGTAATATTGAAGAAAGTATTATTGGTGAAATAAATGTTGCTTGCAGTAAAGATATAATCTCCTTGAGGACAGGTAAGTTGGCCATTGCTGACGATCGTGATGTGAACCTCACTTATAATACACAAAGCTGTGAAGGATGTTTGACAATGACAATGAGTAGACTTGAGCTAAATAATTTAAAATTGAATGATGAAACAGATGATGGTGAATTATACATTAAACATTGTTTATCTGGAACTGCTTATTCAGAAAGTAATTTTGAAGTGTCAGAAGATGCAATTGTCAATATTAAAGCTTAATAAATGAATACTACCATACAAGACGAAAAGGCTAAAGGTTTGACCGAGTAAAATGATAACATAAAATAATGGACTGACTACTGCTCAGTGCTGTGTAATGAAAATATAAAAAATAGATCCAGAGATACTTAATTATCGTTCAAGCATCGGACAATGAAAGCTACACGATTATCCGCGCAGAAATGGAAGCAGCTGTCTAAAGTCTCCAAAAAGGAAAGGCCGCAGAAATGGATAATATCACTGAGAAGTTGGTGAAACAAGGAGGAGAAGCAATGATAAGTGCCCTAAGCTATATTCGTGACAAAATATGGCTGACAGGTGATTGGCCCAAAACATGGATCCAATCGCTCCCTCACCAAGAAAGTTAACCTACAGCTTAACAAAACTTTCCAACAATTAGCATGAAAAGCCACCCTAGCAAGGTCAAGCTAAAGGTCATATTGAACCGACTAAAACCATATGTGAACAAAATCATATCTGAAGAACAGGTGGGCTTCAGGCAAGGTCGTTGCACCGTTCAGTTGATCCTAAACGTACGAATTCTATGTAAGAACTATGCTCAAAACCAACAAAACCTATACCACATCTTTGTAGATTTCAAGAAGGCATTCGAAAGGGCTTGGCATGCTACATTAGGGGTCTCCGTGAGAACAAACAACAAAAATACACACCTAACCAGAATGATATGCAGCCTCTATGATAAGGCCACCAGTGCAGTCTTCTTTAGCAATAACATCGGAGAATGGTTCAAGACCTTGGTTGGAGTACGACAAGGCTGCCTGCTCTCCCCCACCCTGCTCAACATCTTCCTAGAGTGAATTATGTCAGATGCTTTGGAAGCGCATGTAAGTAGAGTCAGCATTGGTGGCAGGAAAATCACCAACCTACGTTTTGCGGATGACATAGATGGACTGGCTGAAAAGGAAGAGAGCTAGCAAATCTAATAAAGCATGTCGACAGAATTCCATCGTCCTTTTGCATGCAAATCAGTGCAAAAAGACAAAATTGATGACGAATAAAACCACCGGCAAATCCTCTGAAATAAATGTCGGAGAGGAAGAATTAGAGACAGCAGGCAGCTTCAAGTACCTAAGAGCAAGAGTCTCGGAAGAAGGCTCCAAGTCCGAATTAATGTTCAGGTTTGATAAGACCACAACAGCACTAAAAGGCTTAAGAAAATATGGAATGACTAAAATATAGCCCCCAGCACAAAAATCAGGCTGATGCGCTCGTTTGTCCCATCATTTTCTTGTATGCCTATGAGTCCTGAACATTAACAGCATATTTTGAAAGAAAAATAAGGCGATGGAGATGAGATGTTTCAGAAGCATTCTTGGAATATGATTTAGAGACCATATCTCTAACGAACGATTGAAAGAGAGGATTCTTCAAGCAATTGGGCAATATGATGACCTCCTGGTGATTGTAAAAAATGCGCAAACTTGAATTTTATGGCCACAAGACGAGAAACAAGGGTTTGCCAAAAATAGTGTAGGGCACAACGATAGGAGAGAGAAGAAAAGAAGACAGAGAAAAAGATGGGACGATAACATAAAAGATTGGACGGAACTAAAACGTGGCGATGCTTTGCGAAGTGCAGAAGACAGTTATGAATGGAGAAGTATACTTTTCATGTCATCTTCGGTGCCCTAACGGTGCAAGGACTAAGAGATATGATGATGATGAGATGAATAAAAATGAAAGGAACAGCTAAAAAAATAAATGATTTATTAAAATGAATGATATAAAATTCATTAATGTGTATTTATTTTATGCACTTTAGAGTTGTTCAATATTAAACTTACTTTTTATTATATTATATTTTATTATATTTATCCACATCTTTATATATAGAAAAAAAAAATATTTTAAAACATTTATACATACTAATACATTTTAAATATCTTTATTGTTTCTGATTTTGCAAATGCAACACAATAATATTAATTATAAAATTAACATAAACAAGCATCATCAAGCATTTTCCACTTATCTAACTATGAATTATATGTTTTGATTGAAATATAATCCATGGCTTTACCTATAAAATCTTTTTAAAAGTACAGATTTAGACGGTAAGCACATTTTAAATAATAATAAAAACTTTTTTTTTAAAAATTGACATTGTATTTAACATTGAAAAGTTTTATTTACAATTGAAAAGTTATAGTCAATTTGTAGGAAAAAAAATTATTAAGATAAAAATACTTATTTTAGTGGGATTATTTAAGCTAATTTTTAATTTGTATGACAGTGCTTAGTGTTTTTTTCTTGCATTGTTTTCTTTTATGATAAATATTATAAAATAAACATAAAAAAAAAATTACAATACAAAATGTTTAATTGCAATTTAAAGAGTTGATTTAAATAACATATATACAATTTTATAAAATGATCTCAATGAATGTTGCTTTTTTTTAAGGAGATGTAAATTTTATTATGTTAATACATATAGTTTTGTATCTTGATTTGTCATTTGATTATATTCATTGATCTTATTTAATTTATAGATCGTAAGAGTCTACGATTTTTAAGCACATTTCTTGAAAAATAGTCGTCTGTTTAAGGAGAGTCATCGCATTCATCCAAAAGATTTATCTTCTGGTGACCTAGTTGGATGTTTGTAAGACATTAAAAAGATATTTTTAAACTGTAATGTGTCATTGAATAACCGAAACTTAAAAAAAAAACAACTAAACGAATCATTAAATAGCGATTATGCAGACATTGATGCTATATAAAAAAATATATGTAATATTTAATTTGCTTTTTCTAGCAAAAGTAAAAGTAAAAGTATCATGTTTTATTTCAAATAACGTGTTGCTGCTTTTTCCTAATATATGTAATGTCACGTGCCCATATATATATATATATATATATATATAATATATTACAAAAGTGTTTTGCATTAATTTCAAAATTTAGTTTTAACATCAGGATAAATGCTAAGACGCAGAGATAAAACACTCCTACTGTTATTGAGAACTTATATTTTTAAAAAAAACCGCTTTTTTATTGTGAACTCTCTATTGCAGAACATAGTTGTATGATCAATAGTGAACAATATATAAAGCTCAAGGCTCCTTCTATAGTTTTCTTTTTTTTTTGTTCGTTTAAGAATGGTAATTTGTTTAATTGTTTGTACATTGTGGTGTTTGAAGCGTAGAGGTTTGTGAGACAATCTAATTTATTTTCTTTTATCATCAATATATACTTTAAATTTATTTTGAAAATGAATTACAAATGATGCCAATTATATACCGACAATGTATGCCTATAATTGTAATGAAGAACACGTATGTAATGAAATATTATTTCTAGGCTAAGCACACATAAAGACGCATGTTTCGATCAAACTTGAAATACGAAAACATGATATTTTCGTTTTAAAAAAATATTGCTAATAATTCAAATGTGGAAGTGTAACCTGGAAAAAAAAAATTGTGTGCTACTTTAATCAATAATTTTCTCCTAAAATATGTTCTTAAAAAAATAGGTTGAAATCAAAGCATTTTTTTTCTCTAAATTACTAAAATGTTTTTAATGGTAATAAGAATGAGTAAAAAAAACATATTAATGTTAACATCATAAATTGTTTTATTTTCTTTAATTTTTTTTTTTTCTTTTTTTTTTAAAAATTACATTTACACAAAAAGTAATTTAAAGAAAACTAAAACGTTCTTTTACATTAATAACTGTATTTAAAGTCTTAATATTGTGTAGATCCACATTTTGCTTTTAATATGTGTGCCACCTGTATTGAAAACAAGAAAAAAATCCCATGACTATGATGAACCCAATGATGGCTACATTGTATCAGTTAATATGATATATCAAGGAGATGAACAGTTTGATAGTACCGCCTACAGAACTATTGACCAACACATGTTATCAACAAATAATAAAACTCAAGTTGACGTAGGAAAACATGAATATGAAAGTATATGCGGTGACATGTTGGCAGAAATCAACCATTAAGACAATTCTAATCACAACAGCATGGCATTATGATAATGTTCAATAAAGCGACAGAAGTACAACTGTGTCCTTTTTGTAATGATTTTAAAAAAAAATAATATTTTAAAATATATAATGTTTTTTTAAACATATTAAATGAAATACCGTTTTATTTTTTAAATTTTCTTTTGAAATAGTCAAGCAAACAACTATGTTGGCATTATGTAAACATTCCATCTATACAATTTACTTTGCAAAACATGCAGTTCCAATGAGCGTTTTTATAAAATGTATTTAATTAGTGCTGACTCTATTGAAATTTCTTCTTAATGCGAATGAAACACACCATTAAACCATTAATGCCTACTTAAAATTAATAGTGACATTTTGTCACTTTTTTAAAAGATATATATATATATATATATATATATATTTTGGTTTGTTAACATTTTTAAATAAGTTATTTGTAAACCACATTAGAAATTGCAATCACATCGATTTACACAGTTTTAATGAATTACAACATCATTTCTTCCTGTTTTAATAATGTTTTTTAAAAATTCTATGACAGTTTAATTCGATTTTCATAGCTCTTATAAATCATTGAGACATATGACATACGTTAAAATGTTGATAATTGTGATAGTACATTTATTTAAAAAAAAAATAAAACTTAGTTTTGTTAATGTTTTCATTGTATTGTTAATGTTTTCATTGTATTGTTAATTGTATTATTTTTATACGTTCCGTGTGACAGCCTTAGCATTAATAAAAAAAAAAAACATGTGGTGTTGTGGGCGGTTTAAAGGAGGCTTGTTGGAAAGGGGAAGATGGGCGCTCGTGAAGTTTTTTTTAAAATTTTGTAATAAGAGTTAATGTGTGATGTATTTCTGTATTGGACTTTTTTTTCCCTGTGAATTTTGAAAAAAAAAATGCATTGTCGTTTAATCATTTAAATTGCCACTTTTTTTTACTTTATAGAAGTACACATTTTTGTTCTATTTAAAGAACTCAAGACACAGGCAATAAACTTTAATAATGGTTTTTACTAAACTTTTTGAAGTATAAATGCTATTTATAAAGCACCCTCATATGAAAAAAAAGAAGAGGTTCAAAGAAGACTGTCCAAAATTTATTTGAGAAACACATTGTTTTTATTTTAACGCTATCATGAACTGACTCATGCATTCATAGGCTTTATCTCAAGGCACGATATTAACTATACTCTAATGTATAGACTTTTACGTCTTTGTCACTTGAAATCTTTTTATATATAGTTCAAACTCCAATGATCAAATTAACATGATTTCAATAGTGTGCATGATTCATACATTTTTACTATTTAAAATGAGTGGATTATTACGAACTCTATGTCATGCCTAAAGGACGTCCTAATAAGGTGTTAAGGGGATGATTCAAAAATCGAAAGGGGCAGAGGGGGGGGGGGTAAAAGAAAAGTCGTGCGGGCATCCAGGAATTAGTTTAGTTTTTCGCGCCCTTTTTTTAGATTACGAACTCTATGTCATGCCTAAAGGACGTCCTAATAAGGTGTTAAGGGGATGATTCAAAAATCGAAAGGGGCAGAGGGGGGGGGGTAAAAGAAAAGTCGTGCGGGCATCCACGAATTAGTTTAGTTTTTCGCGCCCTTATTTTAGGCTTCTTTAGGCCCACTGCTAATGTGTTCGCCATATTACTGTTATAGTGTTAAAATCAGCACAAGTTCAATGAAATTAACAACAATAAATATGGCGAACACTTGCGTCTTATTATATACTTTCTATGTTTTGTTATGTCTTCATTTGTCACGTATGCTGAGATTGGCTGTTAACCGAAACGTTCTTATTTTATTGTCCTATCTTTATATTTCAAGCGTCAACATACTTTGTTTTTATATTCCCTTCATTCAGCTTGATCGCAATAATTCATATCACCCTTTACAGGAAAGACAAATATGGACCTACTAAGAGCCCCACAATGAGACCTAATTTTTTGAAAAAGAAAAGACGAAACTATGGGAAGTGAAAATTGTACCTATGGAGTTTTATTTTTAAAATTTAAAAAAAAAATGAATGAAATTTATTTTTTAAGTCTTCGATAATAATACCAATGTAATTTTTAGATATTTAACTTATTAAAAACTACACACTCCTCTTTTTTTGCTCGCACCAACTCCTACATCATGCCTGGGTTTCTAACCATTTTGCTCTTTGTGTTTCAATTGAGGGATTGGTTATGGTAGTAATGATCAGGCAGGAGTGTTAAAATTATGATAAATAAATAAACACTTTTTAAAAAAAATATGATGTATTTAGGCATTGAGCATTTTATTTTTAGTTCATTTCTTTGAGAAGTGGTTGGCATACATTAGTTGTTTTTGTTTTTTTGTTTAAATAATGATTTAAATGTATACACTTCTTTTCGGTTTTAAATTTATCGAGGAAAATTTTTTTTAAAATATTGAACAATAAAAGGTTATATTATTTATTCAAAAAATTCAAGGTTATCAATCTGTGTAGCATTGGTGTTCCACTCATGCTGTATGAATGTGTTATCTCAATGTATCCAAATACAGTCAGTGTACTAAGTAGGTTGAAGTATGAAACCACAGCCTAAAAGTTTATTGAGTCACCACAAGTTCAAGGTTATGTATGTGCGTATAACTTTGTAACGTGTACCATCCAAATGTGTGTTTTTTTGTTTTGTTTTGTTTTTTAAATTTAGATTTCGTTTTCAGAGTGGTTTGTTGGCTTTGGTTTCAAACATAGCTAATATTCAAAGGCCTAACAATCATAATAATTCTTTGTAGGCTAGGTCTCGTTTGTATATCTTGTTAAGAAAGACTATTTTGTTAATATACATGTTAGTCACTGGTATTGTTTAAATATATTTTTTATTACAAGTGATACGTTTCTTTTATTTTATAACTTGATTAAAATTAAACGCTTGATTTCAATTATAGCGTCATTGTTTTTTTTTTTTTAACATTTAATGAACGACACTCAGATTTAAAGGAACACGTGAGCATGTACGCTTAGCCACTTGCACTTTTAACTCTGCTTAGCTAGAAAAAAATTAGATAGGTAACTAATGGTATGCTTTTAAGCACACTTCGAATATGACCGTTGTAGGAAAACACCCTTAATCATGTTTGAGATTATAATCTTAGCATGTGAAAAAATATAGATTTGAATTATTCACTAAATTTTTATTGGGACATTTTTTTAACACCAATAAAAGTTCAAAATGTCAGGTAGTGCACAAATAGTGTGGCAAAATAATTTATTTGAGCACCGGTTGATACCAGCCAATTGGTTAGAGCCATTAATGTGACAGTGGAGACATTTTTGATATTTTCTTCGCAGAAAAGTTTAATAAAAAGAAATATTGCTTGTTGAAAATCTCTCTCCTTTTATGTGAGACTTAATGTTTGAGATAAATGTGTATTATTTCTTTAATCAAATTTATAGCATACTAAATAACAGCAACAGATTGATCTGTTTTCATTTACTATTTTTTAAACATAATATTTGTCTATGTGTCTTGGTCTAGTGTCACTTTGCTTCTATGAAAATGTTGTTGTGACATCCATTTGAGAATTTGTGTACACATTTTATAAGCTAAATACTTCCAAGACGTTAAAAAAGACTTTAAACGCCCTTACAAATAGCAAAGCTCTTGACCATCTGTAAGTTGATGACTTAAAAATAAATAAACGAACATGAGAAAAAAATTACTCGGAGACAAATATTTTATCTGTATTTGCTAATTTTCTTTATTTATGTCCTCTACACACTTTTTAAATTACCTTTGATGAGTACGATTTGTAAGCACTACAATCTACGGTGTATAAACACAGCCTAATACGGTTCATTTAAGTTGTCTTAGAAACATGAGCACATATGAAAAGCTAAATGGAAAATTCTTGTTTTTTTTTTAATTTATAGAAAAAGGAATGTTAAAAGTATATATTTTTAGATGTTTATATGTCTATTTATTAAGAATGGATGACAAGTTTTAACTTGACTATAGCTTTAAATAAAAACAAGACCAAGAAAACCACTCTAATATCTGTGGGTATAATAATGTTTACCTTTATCTCTGTGTGTGCATATTGTATTGATTGTATTGCTTATTAGTTTCATTGACAACAACACATGTTCACACATCCAACAAACTTGTTTGTAAGATGCAAACGTCGACTTTATTGTGAAATCAATTCCTTTAGGGTTTTTAAAATTGTAACAATTTTTCATAAATGCTCGTGTTAAGGATGTTATACAAATTGTTTAGACTTACCTTCCAACTACAAGAGCTTTTAAAAGAGATCCTTATTAAACAACTAATTTATTAATAAAAATAGGTTTTCTAACAATTTTGTGTCTGTGTGTTTCTTGTTTTTACTGATATTTGGTATTTATGTTAGAACTAATATGTTTTTCTTTTTCCACGAAGTTCAAACCTTATTTCTCAACAAGATTGGAGCTTAAATTCCAGTCTTCCTGACGGGAGCAAGGTGACCTAATAAAACAAAACCGAAAAATGCAATGCGTAAAAAATGGGCGGGGGGAGATATTAAAGGTTGCAGATATCTTGATAAGGGCCTGATTTATTGATTTGAAAAAGAAAAAAAATAAAGCATTAGATATTGTCAACCTTTGTACTTGACTATAAGTTAACAGTTTATTTACATCTAGAACTTAAGGTTTAGTTATATGCCACTTACATTTAATCGTATTATTACTTTATTTTAAAATAAGATTTACACATTTTCGTAATCAGGCTATTTCTGAATATTTTTTTTCTTCCAATCATATTAAATAATGAAACGTTTGTTATACTGGTGTTTCTATTTCGATTCCTTGCTACGTAAAAGTTCTAGGGCGGGTGGGGTTTATATACATCGGTATTTGTTTTGTTGTTATACATCATTTATTTTTTACCTAAAATTTTTTGATTTTAAGGTCACGATTATGTCTCATTTGCTAATATGTTTATGTACAGCTCTCGGCTCATATAAGACCACTCATATTAATAATGCTTTCTTAACCTTGCAATAACAACAAACGGTTTACGTCAAATGGCACGGTTTTCCATGGATTAGAGCCTTCTAAATGTTTATGAAGTTCTATAACCCACTTAAAATAGAGCTGAAGTGGTGTGTTAAGCTTGTAATCTGTGTTTATGACCTGGATAAAAGTGTCTGTATTTAAGAAGAGATCTATTTATAGATGCCCCAAATATATTGTTTTAACTCTGCAGATTTTATGTTTTCTACTTTTAAGTGAAATTGGAAAAAAAAAACACATTATAATTGACAAACTTGATATACTTTTTAAAATCAAATAGTTAAATTCATTTGCTTGTAATTAAGTAGTTCTTTGATCATAGCAAGAAAAATGTATGCTTAGTTTCTTAATGAAAGGCATTGAAACATTAATTAACAACGGGAATGATGGGAGTGATAATTTACTTACAAGATAAACACAAGAGACTCACAAACACGCTCACACACACACACACACACAAAGTAACTATTTATGCTGCTTTAATCATAGATTGTTGCTGTTACAAATGTAAAAAACATAGAAATTCCGACAAATATACGAAAACATATTTAACAGAATTTTTTTTTCAAGAGAAACTTGTTTGTTGTATTATTGAAACAAACATCAAGTAATGATTATAATGTTTTATCTAACAAATGATATAGATTGGAGACATTTTTTATTTCATTCACGAGACTTGATTTTAAATGTATTTAATTCCTATTTTATATAAGACGAATTCTTGGGAAGGAGATCATGTGGGGGGGGGGGGGGGGGGTAACCACGCTAGGTATCGGAATCACTACGGAAAATGGGATCCCTTAGGCAAAGCATTTTAACATTATTTTTTTAAGAGGAGAACATTATGACAGTTTTGTTTCATTAAGGATGTGTTTTCTACAGCCTTGTTATTAGAAAAGTTAGGAAAACTTTTTTTTTCCTGATGGAGTCTGTAATATAAAAATAAACATGTTTGGGGTTTGTGTATGGATCTCTTTGATTGTTCCTCATAGTTTTAACATGGACTGATGAACATTGACGAGATAAGGCACAGATATCGAAAAGTACCCAGCATAAAATAGCTAGAGGGTTTGAACTTTATAAAAAATATTCTTTTTGGGGCAGGATGTCGTTAATTGCATATTTCTTGGTAAATAAGCTAACTAAATATTTAAAAAATACAAAACAATTTATCTTTATAAATAGATGGCTATGTATATACTAGATATAGCCTGCCAAACTTGGGCGACAGCAATGCGTGAACTTTCCATCTAGTAAAGTTACTTGACAAAACATGAACTCAAGTAACGCACATTTAAAAGAATCCCAATCTTAACTAAACCCCTTCCCTCATGATATGTCACTGCACACTTTTTATTTCACGTCCATTAATTATATTAATATCCCACTGTCCTAATCACTTTTGAACCGAATATTTTTTTACACAATACTTAAATTGAGACGATTTCATTTCCGAAAAGAAAATATTACGCACCAATGTCAATTGCGTTATTAAATATATATATATATATATATGTGTATATAAATATATATATTTTTTAGCGTAGTTATCGGACATTGTGTTTTACACTCTAGTACACACATTATTGAATTAGACTATGTCGTATCTATAAATAGCTTTTATGGTGTATGACCCGTCTTGTTTGACCTTTGCTGGCGAATTATATATACATATATATTATATTATATATATATAAATCTATCTATAAATATATAATGGAATGTCTCATTTTTATGCTCGAATAAATTAGAAAAGTATATGACATTTAAATTTCAAAAGAAACACCGAAGAGGAGTCAAAATACAGGATATATATACATAAGTATATGATTATTATTTTATTTGTAAATAGGCAAGTAATAATTGTTAGTTATAATAATTAATATTTAAAAGCAAAATATATAAATAAATAGTGAACTTATTTTGATTGTTAGAGGATAATATTACTTCCATTGACAATAAAAAAATATATATATTGTCTACTTTGACATAGTGTATATTTTATGTATATCAGGCTGAATATTTAAAGTCATCTTCAAAAAATGCATATTTATATTATTTAAGTCTGATATTTAGAGTTCAAATGCTCATCCATCTAACCTTCTGGTATAATATCATTTTCTATATACCAACGTAAATTTGTCTGTTTGTGTCACTTACGGTTATACATGAATTATTGGATCTTGAACACACCTGTGATACATGGTTACTTTTATAAATTTAAGGAAATATTGAATTTCTTTAAATATACAATTTAGTAGTCGAGAATTTTTTAAAAAATGTTTTCCTTTTTTGAGCATACCCAAAATTACAATTAATAGCTAAATCTAGGAAAAACTGGTAGAAATATTTTGAAAATTTATGTTACAAAATATCTACTAATTTCCGGGTAAGTGACACAATGCTTGATCGTTATCCAATTAATATACTCTTTGTTATAAAGCATTAAATACTAGGACCCATGTTGTTTCCTGAACATTAATGGTAAACATTTTAAAGGCAGCACCTTGGCAATGTCCTTCATATTGTAATGTATAGTATTAAAAAAAATATACATTTTGAATTTTTATCTTCAAGATTTTTATTTATTTCATCTACCTAAGGTATAACTACAATGACTTGTTTTAGAAATGGATATTATTATTATTTTTTTTAATTATTTAAAGGCCATAGCTTTGACATTGGTGAATATATATTTAAGAACTTTTTAAAAGTTAGGTTTGTATTTAATTTTTTTATTTTTTTTTTTTGGGGGGGGGGGGCTGTGTCCTACTTGAATGTAGGGGTAAAAAAAGTAGCTATTTAATCAAATATTTACAAGAGTTATTTATAAAGTTGCCTTTTTTACGAGGTAAAAATTAATTTTAATCATGTCTTT
>CAXITT010000082.1:409113-421558 GCA_964033795.1 Lymnaea stagnalis
ATATATATATATATATAAATATAAATATATATATATATATATATCCTCCCTAAAAAGGGGGAGAAAAAATAAGAGTGGGAGAAAAAAACAGACAGAGACAAAGTGAAGAAGAATGGAAAGGAAGTAACTTAGAGTAAAATGTAAAAAAAAATGGAAACGAACAGTAAAAATACAAGACAATTACGTAAAATTGTGGATTTGGTGTATCCAGTATGGAGTCAACGTTCCAAATCTTGTTATCAATGTATTGAAAAAATTATGACAGAGAAGGAGAGGATCTAAAAATGTCATTTTTTGCTTGACGTTATTTTAGAACGACTTCTTACAGTATCAAGTGTAATTATTAATTTACTTTTAAATCATTGAAAAACGTACGCATTATTTATATTTCATTTAATTTTATAAAAGGATGCCTTTGAAATGTTTACATTTTTTGACAACAGAGGGACGCAAGGAGAGTGGCCTAAAATTTCTGAAAAAATTGATGTACCATCTTAGAGTTAAGTCTAAATCTTTATCCAAAAAGTTATTGAAATTAAAATAAAACATACACACAAAAAACCACATTAGAAGTTACATTTTATTTATTAGAGTTATATGCAACTATGATGAGCATAATCTTAAATAAAAGCTAACGATTAAGATATAAAAGAGATTTAGTGTTAGAAAAAATAATAATTAATTAATTGCTGTATCCCATGGAAAAAATAATATTTTAATTCAAAAACATTAAAAACAATTTAATTTTCGTAATCAGTAATTATGTCTCTTTTGGAAAACACAATATAACAATTTATAGAAAAATCACATACAAATGTGTGTATACTACCTTTGTCATGCAGGTTCATATATTTTTCAATTATTTGAACATGCTGAAAGACAATAAAATAGTGTTACGCAACAGAGATAATATTTTGATTTTTATTATTAAAATTATTATTTAAAATTCTAAAATTATTTTAATTTTTTTTTAATTTAAATGTTAATTTTCATTTGTATTGTGTTTTTAAAATTATTTTCATTTTTTGAAACATTATTTTCTTTTTATTAAGTTATACACTCACGTTAAAAAATATTTAAAAATAAAATATGTTATTATTAAAAACACTTTTTAATTATATATTTAATTTCAGCCACCTTTCCCATCGATTATCTTTCGGTAGTCCTTAAAGAAAAGAAACATGGTCATTTTTATCAAAATTCTTACTTTCCATCAACACATCACAGTCTTATTTACATTACTCTCGCACATTAAAATTAAACTGAACTTCCACCCTTAACATCAGACATTATTCCGAACGTACAAGAAAATATTAAAAAATGCTTTTAAAGCTATATATGATAAGTTTCAATTGCTTTTGTATCCCATTTTAGCCAAGATTGAAAAACAACTATTAATTTTTATTACACTTTTTTATAAAGAATTAACCCAACTTGTCGCTTTAAGATTTGGATATTAGTCTGGCATATTAAGCATTTATTTATTAGTATTACTATTTTAACACTTATTTTAATTTATATTTTCATCATATTTAGATATATATTTAGGCGTGTTATCAGGTTTAAAAAAAACACATTAAAAATACAATTAAATCACAAATAATTGATAATGAAAAAAATAGAAATTTTGTATACTTACTAGTTCTTATGACACATTGGATCTGGTGAGTCCGTCCTTTCAAAGAACACGCAGCAGCCCTTATTTAGAGTATTTATTGTAGTTTGGGGTCGCCCATAAAGTACATCACGCTCAAAGGGGGGAGGGGGTGTAAGAAAGTGTGACAGTTTGTGACAGGGGGAGGGGGGTCATGCCATGTGTGTCGTCACACAATTTTTTTTTTTTTATTGTTATTTCTAACTTATTATTTATTTTTTAGTAGAATTTAATAGCTTTAAAAATAATTTTCAAAATTTTTTGTAAATATTTGAATTTGTTTAATGTCAAAATAGCATGAAATGCGTATCTCCTGAATGTGTTGTTCACGATTCATCTCGCTAGGAGCACTAGTATGCTGTTGCAAAGCTTTTTTTTATGTATAGCTTTGCCAGGAATGAACAGGAGTTTTCAAAATACAACTATATGATCTTTATTGTCCATCTTTGCATACCCGCTTACTTGACAGAATTTGCAAAGTATGTCACTTATACTTTGCCTCACAAACAATGTCGAAGAAACATGCAGGACAACACAGAGTTCGGGCTCGGGAGAGTGTGCCAAACCAAACTGTTCCAGAATCAACTCAGATAAAACGCTTCTGTCCTTTGAGAATCGCTGCTAGAAGGCAAAGAGAACTCATGGCAGTTATTGCCAGAAGAGAAAATGCACATTCAGAGGATGTTGTGTTGCTACATGAGGATGAAGTTGATATGTCTGCAATTATACTTCCAGGAAACGATGATGGTGAAAGATTGATGCAAGTCGTAACTATGGATGAACACTTCACTTCACGATGGATGGATGATGTCCAGGGAATATTTTTGAATTAAACATAATTCACAGGCCCATAATAAACAGATTCAATATAGCACAAGAGTTTGTCAGATATTTGTCAATCTAGTCTTTTTTTCTTTAGTCAAATAGTTTTGTTTCATTTTTATCATTTAATCACGGGGTGAGGTCAAGTTTCACTAATCTACTTCTTATCATGTGTAAAAAGATTGCAGAATCGAAAATTAACTAAAACTTTACCTCACCTTTTGTAAATGAAAAAGCAGCAGATAAATGATGTGTATTATATAATTGTCTTGTCTAATTTTTTGCACATTTTTGTTTTCAAATTCAATCAAGATTGAGTTACTGCTCTAATGAATAACTAGAACAGTTGACAATTAACTATTCTACTATTAAAGAAATTTTAATAATGTGATAGTTCCTTTAAGAGGAAATGTTATATTTTAATACAGTTTAATATTGAAGTGGAGTTTAGATTAAATTTTAATCAGGTGTTAATTTTGAAAAAAAATTGTTCAAAAGTGTGACTTACTTTTTTTTGGGGGGGGGGGGGGGTTTGGGATCCTAGATTTCTGACAGTTTGTGACAGGGGGGGGGGGTTAAAATGGTCGAAAATAGCGTGACGTACTTTATGGACTCCCCATTAACAAACAAATGAAGATTAATTACGCACGTAAGTGAAGCGATTTTCATTTTTCTTCTTGATTTGAATTGTGACATGCTTCATGTGTTTATCATCCGTATACTCGACTTGCATTGAAACACAGTGATGTCAACATCTGCCATCAATCCATTCGTGCAAGGTGTGTACCTGTCAGCTGACGTGTACTCTAAAAGTGTTATTTTACTTCCACTCGCGCTTGCTGTGGAAGAGATTTTGTTTAAACCAGGTTATTGTATATTTGGTCATTAGGCTTTTAACTATTTCGAAACAAAAATTTCATTAATTGAATATAGTTAAAATAGATAGCTAATAATTTCACAGAAAACTTCAAATATTAAAAACATGTTTTTTTATTATTTAATTGCTTTTCTCCGTTAGGTACACATGTCCAGGGTTTCTTTCAGCTATATCTGCGGGGGGGGGGGGGGCCCCTCCCCCCCCCCCCAAAAAAAAAAATCTGAAGTGCCCCCCGGGGAAAATTTTCTGAAAGAAACACTGCACATGTCACGTTAAATTACGAAATAACTATTACAATTGTGTCCTCAATTTCAATACCTTAAAAAAAAATAAATAAAAAAATAATTAATAATTAAAAGAGATCTTAAAACATCATTTCAGGCAAACTCTTAATTGGATTCTTTCACATATTTATGAACAGCCCTTTAAAAGTTATAAAGTATTCATAATGGATGAGTAAAGAAATTGTTAAAGATGTTTGGTGACTTGAAAAACAAATGTAGTATTTGGAAGATCCCGTGCGAGTGTCTTCTGGCAAAAGCTTGCATCATTATCACCCTCATCATGTCCCTTAGTTTTCGGACCGTTGGGGCGCCACAGATAACATGTAAACTATCCTCCTCAATTCATCTCTGCCTTCTGCACTGCACACAGCATCGCCCAATGTTAGTCCTGTCCACTCGTTGATGTTATCCTCCCATCCATTTCTTTGTCTTCCTCTTCTTCTCTCTCCTCTTGTGGTGCCCTGCAATATTTCTTTGGCAAGCCCTTGTTTCCTTGTTACGTGCCCGTACTATTGTAATTTGCGTTTTTTCAAAGTCGACAGTAGGTCATCGTACTCCCCAATTGCCTGCCGAACCCTTTCTTTCAATGTATCTTGGAGATATGGTTCCTATAGCAGATGCCAAAAATGCTTCTGAAGCTTATCATTTCTATCGCCTATATTTTCCTTTCAAGATCGGCTGTTAATGTCCAGGATTCGCAGGCATACAGGAAAATGGAGAGGACTAATGAGCGCATCAGCCTGATTTTGGTGCTGGGGGCTATATTTTTGTCCTTCAATATTTTTCTTAAGCCTGTTTAGTCCTGTTGTAGTCTGATCAATCCTAGACATCAGTTCGGGCTGGGAGCCTTCTTCTGAGACTTTTGCTTCTAGGTAATTGAAGCGGCCTACAGTCTCTGGTCTTTCCTCCCCGACCTCAATTTCAGTGGTGATGCCTGTGGTGTTATTCGTTATCAGTTTTGTCTTTTCAGCACTGATTAGCTTGCCGTAGAACGACCAGGTCTAATCGAGACGCTTTACCTGCTTGGCTAGCTCTTCTTCGTTCCCAGCCATTCCGTCTATGTCGTCAGCAAAGCGTAGGTTGGTGATTGGATGCCAATGTATAAATAAATCTCATTTACGCCAGTTACACAAGGAACATGTACAACAAATATGCTAGAAATATAAACTATCTTTACCTAAACACCTCTTCATTTCATAAATTGTCAGGACAAAGTAAGAGAATCAGAATGTATGTAACACTCTACTTTTCTCAGCATCTAAACATTTTTGCCCCAAGAAAGAGGTCATATAGGCTAAACATGTTGCGTGGAGGCCATACACCTGAAGACCTATGCAATTAATTTCCGAGAAAATTATTTGAAATTGTATCTAAATTAAATGTGTCCCTAAAATAAATAGACATCATCTTGAATTCATTGCATCATTTGTAACCTTGACTTGAACAAGCCACACTCAGTATCGTAATTCACAATACAGAAAGCAAAAGTATTAGAAAAGCAAAACAAAAAGGCACATCAAACACAATAAGCAAATAACAATAAAGCCATCAAAAGTATTAGAACCCAAAAACATGTGAGTATGAAATGCATGACAGGTGTAATAGTTCAAATAGGTCAGAAAGCTAACATCTGGATCATCGATGAAAGGAGATTTGATGAATATTTTAAGGCAAATAAAAGACAACACAATTTAAATAAATTCCAATTAGTTTATTATTTCTTTTATGAATGAATTGATGCCAGTAATCTTGACTACCAAATGTTATCTACATAAAAGATATTGTGTGGATACAAATGTTATAAGTAGATTGCTTTTAAAAGAAAGAAAGAATGAAAGAAAAAAAAAACAAATTGGAAATAACGAAATAATAACGGAAATAAATAAATACTATATATATATATATATATATATATATATATATATATATATATATAATATATATATATATATTATACACTTTACAAACCATTATTCTCATATTAAATATCTTTATTACATGACAAAGTACATATTCAACTGTCATTGCTCACAAGACCAAAACTCACAAATATTCTACGTCACATCCCCTTTCGTGCAAAACGTCACAAGATATCTAACATTTAATAACAACTTCTACCCAAATACTCTCTAAACAACACGCAATCAAACTATACATTCAAGTTCTAAACAAACACATTTATTACTGGAAGAAATCAATATTTTCTATTGTACCTATCCAATATCAATCATTTGTTTTTTTAATGATATTTTGTTTTGTTATTTTACTTTATGAAAATTACACATATTTTTTTCGTGAAAATGTTTGTATAATAGAGCAAAACTAAGCAAATGGGTAGCTGTGGATGATATCATTGCTTGAAGGGAGTGAGTGCCGCAAAAATATGAAGACATTTGATGTAACAAACCAGTTATATTAAGATAAGGACAAATTATTTGTTGTTATCAAACAAAATCTAAATTTATAATGCTTAGTATTCATATTGCTTACCCACAATAATATACATCAACAGTAAAACAGGTGAAGATATTTTTAATTTAAGTACACGCCTCATGTTCAAACTTGTTTTTTTTAATTATTTTTTTACTCAATTAGATGATTCCTCGCATGTTTAACATTGATTGATTAACTGGCCTAGCACAAAAAAAAAATAATTAAACACAGAAAACACAGATCAAATTACAAATAAAATCGGTAAGTTCCGCTAAACCCGTTACTAACGACTTCATAAGCACTATAGTTAACACTGCCTACCTCAAAATATTGTGTACTCTGTCCCTAGCAACTGGGTGTAGCACACCCACACGCTTATCATGGGAAAAGGTGCTTCTGGCTATTTCTGGCAACTTGGTGGTTTACACATATAGTCTTATGTTACGGTAAATTGTGCTCTTTATGCTATGTTCGTTTTTACAGTGTTACATGATTTAGTTGCATTGAAACTGAACTCCAATTACGAATCACGTAAATTCTTCCCCTACAGCATTCCTTCTGTACATTAATGAAACGATTATACAAAAACAGTAGTTGACTCCACCAACAGGGAAGGTGACAAATTAAGAGGAGGAGAATGGCAAAGAAATAATGCGATCTAAATGAAGGCCTTTTGTAATTTTCTTTTTTTTTTTTTTTGCTGTCAACTTTTACAACTACAAACTTGCAATTTTCATCTCAACATAATTTCAGTGCAATTTGTTTTAGCCATGTTTAAGGAAATCCTAGTTTAACAGTAGTTGACTCCACCAACAGGGAAGGTGACAAATTAAGAGGAGGAGAATGGCAAAGAAATAATGCGATCTAAATGAAGGCCTTTTGTAATTTTCTTTTTTTTTTTTTTGCTGTCAACTTTTACAACTACAAACTTGCAATTTTCATCTCAACATAATTTCAGTGCAATTTGTTTTAGCCATGTTTAAGGAAATCCTAGTTTCTGGACAAATTTTCAATGTCAAGATTCAGAAAACATCTGATTTATATTTGTCTTGAGGTCGGGGAGGAAAGACCAGAGACTGTAGGCCGCTTCAAATAATAACGTCCCCCGCACGGAAAGAATAGTGTGTTGTTACTAGGCTAACCATTAGGACAGCGAAATCTTGCTAGCTATTTACGAAAACACAAAACATTAGAATGAATATAACTGTGAAGCACTCTGTTGATATTTTTATAGCCTTAATAACTGATATTTGTTTTGCAATTGTCTCTATTAAGGCCATTACAATTATTGTAGACATATGCCTATGAAGAGTTGCCTTTATATTATAAAAATAAAGGGCACTTAAGGGTCTATTTTGCATGAATATTTCCACCATCGACCTCTTCGTAATCTTCTCTTACCATACTATTTCATATAAACTTTTAAGAAATTTAAATAATTTGTTATTTAAAATGGTAAAAGTCAAAGTATTCATTATTCTTAATATCCTAGATAATCTAACTGTGTACATGCAGCCGTGTGTTGGTGTGACTTATTACAGTTTAAATACACTGACCATGCATTTCTGAGAACTATCGATTTAATCGTTGTGCTACAAGTCGTTTCACAGTCCGACTCAAAGCCGTCGTTCACACACAACACTCTAAAGTGTACAGAATCAACCAGAGCCCGGGTTTAAATCCCATCTGTCTTATGTAGCCACTATAATGTCCACATCGTGATATGTTCCCGGTCCCCCGTGGGACAGGCGTGCTCAACTTAGTGGGTGTGAGCACGCCTGAGGTAAAACATCGTGCAACAAGCGCGTGTTTCCTTTGCCCCATAAATGGCTCCCAGCCACATAAAAGCTATACATCAATGCAATTACAAAATGACACATTTCCACATATAAAAAGAGACGTGTATTGTGTATTTGTGTATTTATGTGTTTATTTCACATTCATCATAATTAATTGGCATATTGTATTAACTG
Organism: Lymnaea stagnalis; assembly: GCA_964033795.1. NCBI lineage: Eukaryota > Metazoa > Mollusca > Gastropoda > Lymnaeidae > Lymnaea > Lymnaea stagnalis. The sequence continues at coordinate 417,157 of CAXITT010000082.1, forward strand.
TGTACCGGTACAAGATCTACCGTACTGTAAGTTGATGATTTATAATTATATTTCTTTTGTTTTGTTATTGTATTAATACTTAATACATCTTAATTAATTGTAACTAGCAACTGTTTTGGGTGTCTCATCTTTACTATTGTTGACTCTATGGTATCGTCCTTTGTTAGGCACTGTTTACAACGAGCCAATCAAATTAAAAAAGGAGATTAGTTTCTCATATTAGAAGCCAGTGCGTAACACAGTGCTAATCTATTATATTAGAGCTATAAAAATGAGTACGACAAAATCGTATATGTTACGCCCTGTTCTTCTCTCGTGAGAAATTAATCTCCTTTTTTAATTTATGTCTTGTTCAAACAGTGCCTAACAAAGGAAGATACCATAGAGAAATATAATACCATAATAACGACACCCGAAACAGTTGACAATTACAATTAGTGAGATTTAATTTCATAATAATACAATTAGAAAAGAACTATAATTACAAATCATTAACTTACAGAATATCTGAAAATCTTGTACCGGTACACAATTAGTTCAATGTACCAATTAATATGATGAATGATGAAAGCAAATGGGCGCACAAAGAATCATGCAATTGTCTCGTAAATATAATGTCTATCTGAATATCCGCCTCTCCTTCCGTGTCTGTCAATCTCTTTATATATATGCAGCGTAAGCCCTGCCTTCCAAAAGCTAATCAGCATTTGTTTACGTTTCTTGGAAAATCGACAAGAGACTAGGAGACAGACAAACCATGTTTAATTGGTAGTCGGTAATAAACATGATACGTCAAAGAGATAAGCCACGCCCATCTATAAACGTAGTGTGTGCTAGGAATCTAATTTGGGTCAAGCAAAGTTCACGCAAGGGGAAAAGTGTCATACATAGCAATATACTAATAAAGCCTACTGTCAACTAGTATACCTTGTTAAGTAAAATGCGTGACTCGTTACACTCAGTGGCGGACCTAGCGTTAGTGTCAACCGGAGCGGTGTCACCCCCCCACCCTGACTTCTCTCGATGGAGTTCTTCTTGTTAAAATTTGTCAATAGCATAAGAATTACCAGAACAAACATGAATTAATTGAAAGTCAGGTTAAATGTATTTAAGAACAGTAACAACGATAAGTTATAGTTAACTTACATTGATTTTACTTTACTTCACGTTTTCCTTCCCGGGTCTTCAAAGGTGCAAATATTTCAATCGTCCTCTAATTTTAAGGAGCATTGATTATAAACATCAGCTATAATATTAATTTTTGTGTAGTTCTTGGTTTCGATATATTTGGTTTAACAATTGCTCACACTTTTTAATGAATTTAAATAGCAATTTGAAAGATAATAATAATAATAATAAAATTCATTTCAAAAACATGCTTCATCCCCAAAGGCTCGAAGCGCGGTACAAAGTCAACAAAAAACAAATCTATAATTTACCACATTTAAAACAAAAGCAACACTACAAAAACTAATTACAAGCATACAATGGCAAAGTCTTTCTAGCCATTTCAACCCTAAGCAACACAGTCATTATGCATTAAATGAAAAATAAGGTAGACAATCATCCCAGAAGGTATTTGCGAAATAGATGTGTCTTTATATCGGTTTTAAAGGACTCCATTGTCTGGTTGTTTCTGAGATCGACTGTGGAATGGCGTTCCAAATTGTTGGACCAGCAAATGCGAAAGTGCGCTTCCGGTAAGTCTCAAGGCAAACACGTGGTGTCGAGAGTTTGCCACTATCGGATGAGCGGAGCTCTCTAGTGGGTAGATAAGGCGTCAGCAGCTCTCTCAGATAACATACACATGTTTTCTTTGTATACTTCTACATTTCAAAAGTTCTGCCTTTTTTTATTCCGAAAATATACTGTACTTTTATTAAACTTATAACCTAATAAAAACTAACATTTAACTTTAAATCTTATAAGAAAATGCGGTTTAAGTCAATCAGTGCAGCGCAACTCCATTGCTAAATAGCATTTGCTAATCCAATTATATCTCATACAAATAAGAACGAACAATATAAAGTGCTAAATATGTTAGTTTGGGTATGGAAGTGACTACAATCCGTTGGAAGATTTCCTAAATTTATTTAAATCTCGGTTGGGAGGGGTTGGTCACTTCGCCCCAGGCAGCAGAAGATACGTCTAAAATTAAGGGATTGGTTTTGATAAATGAATAACCTTCTTGAGTACATACATATGGGACTTAGGAAATAAGATGTGTACATTTTTACGTGGATGACAATATATTTAAATCCTTTGGTGTTGCATTAAAAAAAAAAGAGATGTTGTGTTCTCTTTTAACAAATATTGCTATGTTTATTTTGCCCAAGGCAATACAAAATACTTCCGAAAATAAAGGAATTAATTTAATTAATAATTAACCTTCTTGGGTTACATAGATTGGGTACATACATATCAAATATAGAAACAGGAATGTGTAAATTTTTACGTGGATGAAAATATATTTAAATCCTATGGTATTACATTTGTGAAAAAAAAGTTGTTGAATTCTCTTTTTACAAATAAACATATGTTTACCATATAACGGATGTAGGGTTCGTGTATCATATATAGCAGATAAACACTTCTGAAAACTTAATGATGTTATAAACGTAAATATCATTACATTTTTAAATTTAGGAATTGTGATGAGTTTTTGCAGTAGCAGTTAGAAATTATCGAAATGCACCTACCGTTACTAGCCCGATAACATCAGACATTTATTCTTGTATTTAAGATTAAGTTATGCTGCCCATAACTCAAAAAAACTGACGGTATATAAACACATTGAATTTTTTTTTTTTATTCATAGTTTTGTTCTATTACTTTACGGAAATCGAATAAATTTAAAAGCGCAAACATATTATATATCCGCTTTTATTTTGGTAAAAGTTTAAGCCTTATTATTTAAAATGCAAATACATATTTAGTAACAACGAAGGATTTAATTTAAACATTTTATTCGTATGTCCAAAAGTTAAGAAAACAAGTATTAATAAAAGATACGATCTAAAAACTGCATCGTAATGACATAGATCGGGAAAACCCAAACATCTTAAATATTCATTGTTTTTTTTTTGCGCTGATAATATGGCGCAATAAAATTAATTTGATTTAAATAATTACGCCAATGACGTCATAGCACGATTGCCTCTTTCAGCCACAGTTCTAAGTTTCTTTGATTTTATAACATTTCGTGACAAAACCGATAATGTATTCCCCTTCTTCAAAGAAAAATTAATAATTATAATAGATTGTGTTTTAAAGTACTATAATTAAATTCAGATTTAGCCTTGTAGTTTTAACATTTAATAAGTTTTAGTTTTTACTCATGGAGTAGTAAATACTTTAACCTTTTAATTTTAACATACTTTAAATAAGAAAATGCCGTTTAATTTAATCAGTGCAGCGTAACTACATAAAACCATACAATGCAATAATGTACTTATAACGAATCGAAAGTTAATGGAATGCAAAAAAAAAATTGCTTTTGCGTGGCGTTAGAAATAGAGTTACAATCCCGTGGATGATTTGATTATTTTTTAAAAAATCAGTCTAATGGGGGCTGTCAGTAATTTGATAGTTTCTTTTGCCCAAAGAAGCACAAGATAAGCCTCAGAAGGATATCGATCAATAATTGACCTTCTAGGGTACAAATATAACGGGGGTAGGTAATACGGTGTGTACATTTCTACTTGGATGTCAATATCTTTATATCTAATGACATAAAAGTCGAAACAATTTTGATGTTATATTCTCATTTTACCAATTAAGAAAAGCAAGTGCATGTATAAGCATAACTACATTTACGTAATTATACCCATGCGTATTAAAACCAATCATTTTACACAAGTAAAAACTTAATTTTCAAACTATAGATGGATTAACATTTTCTTAGATGAGTTAAGATTTTGTTTTACATTAATAAAAGGACAGACATATAGACAAACTGGCTTCACCTATGACAACTCCATGAGCGGTTACAACCAGAACAATAGTAAATGCTTCACTGTTTTTCGGTGTAACACAGTTCAATGTAAACAATCATTCTTCCCAGGAAAAATAATTACTTACAACGAACTGGATAATGCTTTCGTGGATTCGACATCAATCGAGAGCTTTAAGGCTCCCCTGTCAAAGGCTAGGAGCGGTTAGGATAGACGCATCGTTTCTCAAACTGTTGCACATAAGGCAGATCATGGATAAAGCCACGTACCTTATCAGAATCAGAGTCCGACAGACAGGCATACAGACGGATATATGGACAGTCAGATAGATGGATAGATAGATAGATAGATAGATAGATAGATAGATAGATAGATAGATAGATAGATAGATAGATAGATAGATAGATAGATAGATAGATAGATAGATAGATAGATAGATAGATAGATAG
>CAXITT010000082.1:434790-447629 GCA_964033795.1 Lymnaea stagnalis
AGATAGATAGATAGATAGATAGATAGATAGATAGATAGATAGATAGATAGATAGATAGATAGATAGATAGATAGATAGATAGATAGATAGATAGATAGATGGATGGATGGATGTATGGATGGATGGACTGATGGATGGATGGATGGATAGATGGATGTATGGATGGATGGATGGATGGATGGATTGATGTATGGATGGATGGAGGGATAAATGGATGGATGGATGGATGGATGGATGGATTGATGGATGGCTGGATGGATGGATTGATGGATGGATGGATTGAATGATTGGATGGATGGATGGATGGATTGATGGATGGATGGATTGAATGATTGGATGGAGGGATTGATGGATGGATAGATAGATATATAAATAGATGGATAGAGATTGTTATATATGTTATTGCATTAAACTAGATTAGATTTGACCATGTATTATTAGATATTTTAAAGATTTATACTTACTATTGTGGATAACAATTTTTCATCTATATAAAAAGAGAAATATTACTCATTTTTATTATTTTACGTTTTTAAAAAACAATACTCGTAGTTTGTTCTTTCAACCCTTGAAATTGAAAAATAGGTTTTAGGTAAATGAAATTTAAAAAATCATCGTCTTTTTAAAAGATTTTTTTTAGAAATTAAGAATACATGAAAATAATGAAGTATAAGTAATTATAAATTTTGATTTTGTTTTTCTCTTCTGAAATTTCTTTGCTTATATTTTTATTTCCATTTTATCATATGGAAAGTTATTTATATTAACAAATTATTTTATTTAAATACATTTTTGGGGGGACTTCAAAATTAAATTTTTAAAAATATATTACTTTTAATATATTAATGATGAGACCTTAAGTATCTTTCTCATATATTCAATTTCGAATATATATTCATTAAGTATATTACAAAATATAGTATCAACATATATTATAGTTTAGATAAATCAAGCAGATGAATCAATGAACACAATAATTAATGTAATTTCATTCTGTTTATTTTTAATGCTAATGCATTTAGACTTTTCATTTGTTTATATTTTTTATATTATTCTAAAATTTGCTCAAAATTAATATCATACACATTTTTTTTAAAATACTCAATAATATATAAGCGAATGAGCTAGTGTTTACATGAAACATCAAAGACACAAATTATTTGATATAATTCGGAGTCTTAACAGCAATAACAATGATTTTCTATAATCTTCCGGAAATAGAATTAATTAAAATGTGAAATGCTTTTATTTTGGTATGTTTAAGTATTATTATAAATTATTATTACGTTTAAAATGAAAACTAAAGAACTGTTTTAGCACTTTAGCAAATTAAAACATTTTTTATAAGAAATAAATTGTTGTCCCATTTTTTTAGATAACCAAAAAATAGTTTTAGTGCGGTTTTTTTTTGGTGCATTGTTAAATTTGAAGAATTTAAAAAAAAATAATCTAAAAATCTTTAAACATTATAAGATTAAAATTTACGATTGAAATCAAATTAAGATAAGTATATTATTTATTTATTTATTTATTTAGGCATTTTTAAATAGCGCTAACCATAAAGCTCTAAGCGCGTTACAATTATTAAAACATGTAAACTAAGTAAATAAAAATGAGACACTAGGATAGTAACTACTATACTGTCGTAGGAGAAAAACTTTTACTTGTATATAAAGAGATGTATCTTTTTTTAAAATTTATTTAATTACCTTTAATTTAACATAACTAAAATGATATAAGTAAAGTAAAGATCATTATTAAGATACTTGTTTTAAAATTATTAAATTACATGATTTTTCGAAATAGCATTTAGATCCTATTGCACTGTGTCTACCATTATTATCACGATAACAGCTGTTCATATATTTTTCCTTGACAATATATATTTTTTTCTAACTTTTACATTTTAGTGTTCCGTGAAGTCCACACAAAAAGAAAGTAATTGTTAAACTACTTATAAAAATAATTTCTTTTCTATTATGACTATTTTTGCAACAAAAATATTGTATTATTTTTATTTTACAAAATAAACAAAAAAAAATTAGAGACAACAATGAAATCATTTTCTTTTTTGTAAGAAAAAGTAGAGATTGAAAACGTTAAATAATTGTAAAAAATATTATAAAATATATAATTTTAAAAAATTACATTAAAAACACAAGTGTTATTTATTTTGCACAATGAAAGAATTATACAACAATAAAATGTTATGTCTTCATATTATGTGGGTTTTAAAACATGTAAATATTGTTTTTTTTAAAGAACTTGTTCAAAGTATCACTTCATTTTGCTTCTAATAATTCTATTGGTTATACTTTTTGGATTAATAATAGGGTTAAATACTAATTTAGAATTTAAATTTAAAAAAAAATGTTTTGTTTACCTTTAGCTAGATCAATATTGTTTAACAGCTTTTTTGTCTTGTCAGAGAATTCTTTTACCTGTGTAACTAAAATATTTATTTGAACATTTTATGGACGTTATTAAATTCAATTTACAGGAGCATTTGTTGCTATATACACAAATTATTGCTCTTTAAATAATTATTAATCCAAAACCATTTTAAAAAGAATATCTTTTTATAGTAAAAATATTTAAAGGACACAAAATATGTTTCGTTTCTGGAGGAATACGCCTTACAGGACTAATTGAATGTAAATAGACATGTACATAAAAAAATCATCTAAATACGTTAAAACCAGTAACAAATAGTATTGTTACCCAAATGAGAAAGTACCATGCAACTTTCACAACTCTCCCACAAACTTGAAACATTCTGATTAGCCCATTTACTTAATCACAAAATACCACTATAAATGTTGCCCTTTATTCTCTTCAAAATCATTTTTAATATATGGAATCTCTCTGTGCACATTTAGTAACACAATAAAGGAAGGTGGTTGTGTATTTAACAAACGCCTTTCAGACATTACGCACCTTTCATACTAACAGAGGTTCTATTCATCTGTTGGTAACTTTAGTATAATTTATTTTAAACAGATTTGTTTTTATAATTATTTTGAAGGAAACTGTCATAAAAGATAAAAGTTTTTTTTTTAAATATTTAAAATATATTTTAATATGTAAAAAAGAAAATATAAATGGATACCTTTTATGAAGTTGTTTCCACTAAAAGAATACTCTTTCTTGGATTTGATGCAACATAAAACCTTAATTAAAAATTAATGTTGTTCATGTACAAGATGTTTATTAAATAAATCGATAATGAACATATTTTCATACAGTATGTTTAATTAGCGGTCTTTAACTTCCCCCATCTTTAACGCCATGTACGTTTGTAAACAGTTAATATTTCTAGCTGCCAAACATTCTGAGTAATGGAAGGAAAGATACATTGCACAGTCAGTGTTTTAAATGGTTTTTAATGCAGAGTAGAACTATTCCTATCTGTCTTTCATGTTTTGCAAGTAGGTAATTAGTTGCCAATGGAGGACATGTTTAAAAAAGATGGTTCAAAACCATACCAAGAGTGATTTAACAAGAAGCCTACCGTGTTCCCGGAAAGGAACGTCTTGTCGAACAGTTAGTGTTTCGATAAATAAGAAGTCCTCAAATGGGCTCCTGTAAGTGTTCTATACGCCCAAAAAAATATAAATCATAGTAACTGAACTTAAGAGATTTTTTCGCATACCATTTGTTTTTGTACGTAGGTGCATTTTCGTACAAGTTAAAGGTTTTGAGAAGTCTAACAGAGGTAGATATGCAAAGATGTATGCATAGCTAGGGAGAATTTTGAAATGCTATTCATCGACACTGTTTTGTATAGGAAAGTGTGGTTCTATTAATGGTCTAGTAAATTTCACATTCCTTTCAGTGTGTACTTTACTTTACGACTAACCATCGCACAGTTAGACATCATGACCGATTATTCTATTTAAAATTCTTCCGAAAATTAGCGGAAATTAGCTGCAAACTTTTTCAAACTCGATACCTTTCAAAGACGACATACGTCTAAGGGGGAAATAAAAGTCAATTAACTATTTTTCGCGAGAAACATAACAAAGGCTCACCATCCCTCACTTTTCTCTACTTCAAACACTTGTTGACCAAAGCTATTCACCATTGAACAAATGCACGTATACGTTGAAATGACGAGACTTCAGTAATTTTAATTTCGCGAATACAAAATGGTTTTCAAACAATTCTTCCTTTACTTATAATTATTTTAAATTATTTTTAATTATACATTTATCAATTCAATTATACGTTTTTGTGATATGTGTGACATAGTATTTCGATTTTTTTATTAGTACCACCATTTTACAACATTCAGTTTGGTGTCAGTGGCCCTAAATTATTATTGTATTAATGAGCTATATTAATATAATTTCAACAGAGATAATGCATGAGTGGAAGGAGTTTTAATCAAAAATTGAGTGAAAGGAGTTTTAATTCAATACAAACACTGACATATATGGGTCAGATAATTTTGTAGGTTTTTGAATTAGTACAACTATTTTGAATATTTCGTTTTGCGCCGGGGGTCGCACACTCGTGGTTTTCCCCATATATGTGCTTTTTTGTTTTTAAATATTTAATTTTTTTTTTTTTTTGATGTTTGGTACATTTAATTTTAAACAGAGCTATTGCATGGGTGGTTGGAATTGAATCATATACAAGCAGTGACATTTCAGTTTTTTGGTGACATAAAATGTACACTTTTTTAAAATTAATACAACCATTTAAGAATATTCCGTTTGTGGCCGGGGGCCTCAATTTTTTAATTTTTTTGTTTATTCTATAAGCTGTATAAATATAATTTGAAACAAATCAATAGCAAGGATGGAACAATCGCTACAAGTAGGTGTACTAAATTTTGAAAATTCATTCTTCTCACATGAACAGTTGTTTGTGTCATGCTCTCCTGTCGACAAACCTTAAATGTATTTGTGCACCAGACGGAAAACAAAATATATTGTCAATATACACATTGTATTTAAAAACATAATCAAAACTCAAAACACGTATTTTTTTTTAATGACATTGAAACGCTTCTCGGTTACTCGGTAGTATAGAATATAGTTAATTATTTTCAATATTTACAAAGAAATGATTCGTGTAGCAAACTTCTCTTTGATAAAATAAATGAACTCCATTACTTACTGCGCCATCACTAAGATTTCAATAAAACATAACAAATTTAGAACACCATTTTCAATACCCAAATATATGTAAAAAAATACAATGCATAAAGCAAAACCAACGAAAATAATATCAGTACCCAATAACATGAACAAGAAGCAGTCAGCTTGTTAGGCAGCAGCAGGAAATGGAAGCAGTCGCATCAATAGCGTAATATGTATAAGATGTATATGTATATATATTTATATGTGTGTGTGTGTGTATACATATATATAGCATTTAAGGAAGTTAAATAATTGATTGCATATGTTTAAACTGATTAAGCTATAAGCATTTATAAAAAAGCCTTAAAGAGATCAACAACATGCATGTTGCACATATTTTTTACAGTGTATGATGGTGTTTTGATTTAGTTGATATGTTAAAGGAAACGTGTACAATAAAGGCAATGTAGAGAATGCATATAGGTATATACATTCAGGCAATTTATTTAATTCATAATTTGTTCTTCCTTTATGCTCTCTATAGAATTATGGTCTATGCTTTGGCAAAGTATACAATTGCATTAAGAACTATTGGGTCTATTGGAAAGAAAAAATGAAAATGAAAAATCAAATATTTTTTAAACCCAATACAATAATATAGGAAACAGTTTCAAAGCTCCTGTTTTTGTAACATAAGGACAGAAGTTACATTTGTTAAACATACTTGAAAGCTTTCATGAAGAAAGCACATTCTGAAATATTATTACAAGCTGTATTTAATTTTAAAAGTTATATCTCTCCATCCAGCTCCAGTGAACTCTTAAAAGCGTCTGATATCACCATTCAGTGAATGGGTCAAGATCTATAGAAATTAAAAATGTACATATTTAGACAGCACCAAAACTAGATGCGAGCAACAAAAGATGATGAGAGAGCATGCATGCATTCCAACGAATTTGCAGAAATTGTTGGGGGTAAAAATGTTTTCAGCAAACAAGATATATCATTTAAACCAACTGCGAGTCAGCTGCTTACGCCTGGTTATTAGTATACGGAGGAAGAAAGAAATTAATGAAAGATAAGCCCTATTAAATATTTGCTCTTCTGTTTCCCAACGTTTTATTTATTTTTTTTTTTCACAAAAAATAACAAGTCATTTTGACAAGAAATGCTGCTAGCAATTAGATGTATGTAAACAAATGCACAGTGGACTTTAAAATGTAAATCTTGATTATGCCCAAGGTAATTTAAAAAAAAAATAATGCCTAAAAGTGCCCATCAAATTCATGAACATTGTCTTCAACTCGCGGGAACGACTGCATTGGAATCTTCAGAAACTTGACTAACGGTGCATGCGTAAAGAAAATTCAAAACAGGGAACTTTGAAAGTGCCTCCATTATCACTGGTTCAATAACTACGTATATCGTGCATGCCTACAAAGCTTTTAAGGCTCAAAATGAACTAGCAACCAACGTATTTAATCGCTAATGGATATAGCATAGGTCATCATCGTGTGCGATTAGCAAACAACATAACCTAGGATAAATTAATATTTAATATTTGCATTTTCTAGCTATTTTTAGCACTTTGGTGTTATAAATGGTTAGAAGCATGTAAAGAAAAGAAAATAGATATATCTTAAAATGATATTAAAATAGATATTTTTGAAATGTAAGTATATATTATATATATATATATATATATATATATATATATACTAGCGAGTACCCGGCATGCGTTGCAATGCGACTCAAGGAAAGAAAATGTTTGCATGTTATGTTTCTTCAAGAGCTTTTAAATACTCAAAGTTTTTTCTTGATTTTCCATCTGGTATATACACGAATAAATCAGAAGATTTTCCGACGCGAGAGCAGGCCACATACATCTGTCCATGGGCGAAGCATGGGTTTTCCAAATTTAGTCCGCAAACTTGTAGCGATTGTCCCTGTGCTTTGAAGATAGTGATTGTAGACGCGTGTCGCGTCGGAAACTGTAGGCGTTTGAATTAAAATGTCATATCTCTTGGAATCGTTCGGGTGAATGGCAAAAGTACATCACCTGGTTTAAATTTTCCATTTAAAATAGTAACTTCAATGGAACCAATTTCGGAAGATTCATTTGAAAAAATGTACCGTACCTAATGCTTCGATATCATAGTGCGTTTCTCGTTGCAAATCAAGAGCGAAAAGTTTGTTTGCAGATCGATTCCGAGAGGTCATTCCCAACTCAGGAATCATCAATCGATATGAATAGTATTTCATGGCACTGTCTTTCTTATTCGAATTTCTCAATTTGATGTCAAAATGATATCCATCTTCTCCAACCAAAATAACATAGGATATTGCGATCAAACGTATGAGCGATGAGTTTCTGAGACTCGCTGAACATCAATACTTCTGCGATGAAAAATTATATCACTTGAGTTAAATTCTTTGCCCAACTATAATGATCGCCACTTCATCAATTGTTGGTGCATTGTATTGTCTTTCATGTTGGCCGACAGGTCTGCTCTAGCTATGACTTTGTATTCATAAGTCGGCATCTTTTCAAGTGCAACTCTATAGATTTGAATTAATTCGTTGTGTAGCAAAAATAACGTTTGCATTGCAGCGTCAATTTCTCGTTTAGTGCCCGTATTGATATGACCACGCTGATCGATTTGCTCATCAGTATTCCCCATGAAATCATTTGAAGACATTTGTGATCTCTGTTTGGCATTGACATCAGAGATCCTACACGATGGTAAATTTGGCCTTTCACTTTACTTTAAATGTTGGCATGTAATTCTCGCGCATGATATTTGTTGCACCGAACGATGTCATTTGGAAACATGAATTGCATTTGCGTATGTTTGCCAAGAAATGTTTCGATTGGCTATTTTCACCTGATACCAACAATGATAATGGTTCCGATGGTGAATGTAATTCTCACACGTTAGGATCTCCCATCTTTTTACATGAAAACCTCGCACAATAGGTACGTTCATTGTTGGCAGGAGATTTCCAGTTCTATAGTTTCTCATTAATTTATAAATCTTAAATTCCAGCTGTAAAAAATGACCATAGTTCAATATCTACGCTGTCAAGTGTGTTATTTAATTACTTGAAAAACCATCGATTGGTGTAAAATGTAATTATATAACACAAAACAACTCCGAAATTATAAGACTCTATTCAAGAAATACTCTTAGGTGAAAAAAAAAACGCGATTTCGATGTCATTTCCGATTCTAAAATGCGTCACAAAATTCAAGCTTATTTTTATACACATAACAAAAATACTCTCTACACTAAAAATGTAAAAACGTGTTTTCTCTGCTTTACTACAAATGTGTCATTTGTTCAAGGGCGGTAGTGTTGATATCTTAGTTATAAATTATATTGATGAAGCTCATTTAAGAAATAAATTGAATTTAGGGTTCCTAGCCCTAATTGGAACATTGTACAATGGATGTACTAATTTAAAAAATTTGCCGGCGGATTCAGCTACTTCCACACATGCAATAGCTATGTTTGAAATTATAGTTAAAAAGCTCTTAGAAGAAAATATGAAATTAGGGTCATCGGCCGAAACGGAATATTGTAAAATGTTTTTTTTCTAATTTAGAAACATTTTCGGTAGTGTGCATTTCACTTCACCCAGTTTGATCACAATTGAATGAATGATATAGAAATGCATACTATAATTATATAGATAATAGAAGTGTGGAAAACGAATTTAGGACCCCCCTCCACAAATGGAATATTGTAGAATTGTTGTATTACTTCAGAAACCTACTTAATATGTCACACAATCAATTTAATATCACTATTTGTATTTGATTAAAAAGCTATCCATTCATGCTTTAGCTCTGTTTGAAATTATAGTTGTATAGCTTAAAATTATAGTTGTATAGCTTATATAGAAAAAACGAACATAGGACCCCTGGCTAAAAACGGAGTATTTTAAAATGGTTGTAATAATTTAAGAAACCTTTGCGGGCGGGCGCGCGCACAACATCTCTCTAAAATTTTATCGCATTGTAATAATGTAGAGGAGCGCATACGGAAATTATTTTTTTTTAAGCTCCTAATGTACGGAAAAAAACACGAATTTGGGGCGATTGCCAAAAAAAAAACGGAATATTTTAGTAGAGTTATAATGGCTTAGAAAAATGCTCTGGCTTATGGACAACAACTCACCTCAGTTTTATCGCAAGCGCTTGAATGATGTAGGAGCGCATGCGGTTTAAAATTATATTTATATAGCTCATTTTGTAAGAAACAAACATAGGGCCCCTGGCTCAACACTGAATATTTTAAAACGGGTATAGTAATTTAAGAACCTTTGTGGGCGATAGAACAACATCTCACTAAATTTTTATCGCATTCTGAAAAATGGTATAGGAGCGCATAGAAAAATATTTTTTTACAAAGCGCATTTAAGAAAAAATAAGAATTCAGGTGAACGATCCAAAACGGAAGATTTTAAAAGTATTGTAATGAATGGTTATGTTTATAGATAACAACTCGTCAAAGTTTTGTCGCAATCGCATGAATGGTGCAGGAGCGCATACGGTTTGAAATTATATTTATATAGCTCGTATAAGAAAAAAACGTAAATAAGGCCGCTGGCTAAAATTGGAATATTTTGAAAAGTTTATAACAAATTAAAAACCTCTGAGGCCGTGCTTCAACATCTCACCAAAGTTTTACGTTTTATTGCAATCGGATAAATGGCGTAGGAGCGCATATGAAAATTATTTTTTACAAAGCTCATATAAGAAAAAAATATGAATTAAGGGCCAACGGTCGAAAACGGAATATTTTTAAAAGAGTTTAATTACAAAGTAAACTTCATTTGCGCATGGACAACAACTCACTAAGTTTTGTAGTAATCGCATGATTGGTGTAGGAGCGCATACGGTTTGAAAATATATTTATATAGCTCATATTAGGAAAAACGAATATGAGGGCCCTGGCTCAAAAATGAATACTTTAAAACGGTTGTAATAATTTAGAAATGTTTATAGACATTTTTGCAACATGTCACCAAAGTTTTATATGAATCGGATAAATGGCGTAGGAGCGCATGTGGAAAATATTTTACAAAGCTCATATAAGAAAAAAAACGATTTAAGGGCCAACGGCTAGGAACGGAACACATGATAAGATTTTTAGTGACTCAGTTAAATGGCCGGTTATGTGGAAAACAATTATTTTAAGTTTTGTTGCAATCGCATGAATGGTGTAGGAGCGCATACGAGACATACATACATACAGACATACAGACAGACATACTAACATTCATTTTTATATATATAGATATATATATATTTACATAACATTCCAAAAGTCTAAATAAATGTTATATATACAGAAGAACTTTGAATAAATAAATAAATAAAGCAAAGGTGAGATATGTTTTAGTATGTTGGTATAGCTTTAAATGTAATTTCGTATGATAAGGACATACCTTTAAAAACCTAAGTCGGTTGCTTTTCCTAAAAGACAGTACATAATTTGACAATTTTATAGAGTAACATAAACAAGTAACACAATAATGATATTTAAAATTAAAATAAAATAATTAATATATATATATAATTTTTTTTAAAAATATTATTGAAACTGAAATATACGTTTTTTTTTAAAACCTACATGTATATGCTACATTATGATGAACATATATTAAAATGTTTATTTCGCCTAGTTTATTTTTTTATATTTAATTTGTCTATTGTGTTTTATTAGTATTACTTTTTAAGTACATGTTTGATACTAAAATAAGACATATCCACAGTTCTTCACTCCTTAAATAAATTTTAAAAATACTATAAACTTTAATAAGACTTGTGTGTAAATGAGACATACTCTAATCAATATTGTGGAAAAGAAAATTGATGGGTGTACTAGGAAACATCTGGAAATATTTTTTATGTTTATGTCTATTCAAAAAAAAAAAATACTGATTTAGACATGAAAGCATAAAAAGACACACCACAGTTGACTCATTTACAGAAACAAGGCAGAACTGGACTTGGGCATGACAAAAAGATGCTGTGATTTAGAGGAATAGAAGTTAACACGGAAATAAACGAAATATAACACTACTCGGCTAAAGAATTATTTTTGTGGATATATTATTTAGGTAAGCAGGCTGTCCCTTGTAGAGAGGATGGCAAATGATTGGCCCGTTTGGAAAAACGTTGAGATATAGGTAATAATTGTATTATGCTTACCATAATAGTGGTATTAAAAATCCGATATTGAAAATAACTGATATCGTTATTGCTGCTCCATATAGTATATGTACAGTATATGTGTTGAATTCTTTTTTTGTCACTATAGTCTCTAAAATATCATCTTAATGATAGAAAATGGGAAAATGTCAACGCACACAATTCACAAATTTATGCTCATTAATAATTAACTATTTTGGGGAGAACATAAAACTACTTAAAATTTAAATGAATAGTTTACTGATTGGTAACTGTTAAATCAGGAACTTTTAAGGTATACTTTCACTTTTGGAAGTTTTTTTAAAATGTATTAAAGTTATTACATAAATATAATGATATATAATTTGAAAATGAACTACCAATATTAAGAATTATAGATTATGTAATATGTTTTAAATTTTTTAGATGACAAAACTAATACACTTACCATGTTTAATACGACAGTTTATTTCATTGATTTTTCCATGGAAAGTACAGGTGGCATACTTAATAGTAATATTCAACTCTGGCATTTTAGATGTATGGAGAACATAACCTTTACCGAGCAAAGGCGTCATCAAATCAGTTGCTGAGATTTCTATCAAACATGGAACAGTTTGACTTTGACACTCGAATATGATGACTATATTTGCTTCAGTTACACGGATATCACAGACGTTGTTTTGTATTGGTGTCTCCACGCCATTTGTTAACAGACTTATTTTGATATCAGTTGATTCTGTATACATGCGTATCATTTTGTTATTATTTGAAATAAACTTTAAAATATCTCAACACATTAAATAGCAATCTCATAACAAAAAGAATAAAAACATAAAGATTAATAATGATTAATAAATATTATTATCAATATTTTTATTTAGTTTGTATTATTTGATAATAAAATGAACAAATATGTTTTGTAACCTCTTATTTCAGGGAATATCTGCTGGTCACTGATAACTTCTTTAAAATCTGAAGTTACTACAATGCCTCGAATACTTGCGAAACTATACTCTGTCTTTGCTTTGTCTTTAATTGTGATCTGAGCGACTTGTGGACGAATGATTTCCCAGCTATATTTTTCGGCGACTGATCCATTTATGACGATGCTTTTAAACTGAAACATTTAAAGACACAAAGCTTTTTTAAGTGTTAATATAGCAAATCTTTTCCATTCAGCATATCATAAAACGAATAGGAATTTTCATAAGCAACATAAATTTAAAAAAAATAATGTCCTACAATCAGTGCAAAAAGCAATTAATCCTATAAATAAAAGGGACACGTCAACAGTCTACAAGAGGCAAAAAATAAACTCGAAATCAAGAACTAATACAATCCTTCTATCTATATATCTGTCTATCTGTCTATCTGTCTATCTGTCTATCTGTCTATCTGTATTTCTATCTATCTATCTATATATCTATCTATCTATCTATCTATCTATCTATCTATCTATCTATCTATCTATCTATCTATCTATCTATCTATCTATCTATCTATCTATCTATCTATATATCTATCTATCTATCTATCTATCTATCTATCTA
>CAXITT010000082.1:448763-463743 GCA_964033795.1 Lymnaea stagnalis
TCTATCTATCTATCTATCTATCTATTTATCTATCTATCTATCTATCTATCTATCTATCTATCTATCTATCTATCTATCTATCTATCTATCTATCTATCTATCTATCTATCTATCTATCTATCTATATATTTATCTATCTATCCATCTATATATATATCCATCTATCTATGTATCTATATATTTATTTATTTAGCTAACTTACTGTCTAGCAATCAATATATTTTTTATCCTAGTTTTCTCCAGATCTTTCTTCAAGAATCTGATATAGTCAAGACTTTTCATTTACTTAGTTTGAATTAAATTTTTAAAAAAAATCAAAGGGAATATGCCACGCCCGATACTACGCAGCGTCTGCTGGATTTCACACCATGGGGCAAAAAGGGCGTAAAAACGTCGTCAAGCTAAAATAAATATACATTATAATGTAATATAAGTACTTAAATATTTTTAACTGTAGATATTTACTGACTTTCTTATGCATCTGTTTAATTAAATGACGTAATTATTGTGAAAATTTCCTGGTGCCATAGTAGTCAAAACATTATATTAATTCAATTATACTAAATAAACTTTCCTATGCGTTATTCTCCATTTTTGGGCCAACCTATATATATATATATATATATATATATATATATATATATATATATATATATATATATATATTTGATTTTTAAAACATTATATTAATTCAATTATACAAAATAAACTTTCATATGTGTTATTTTCCATTTTTGGGCCAACATATATATATATATATATATATATATATATATATATATATATATATATATATATAAGTTTAGGTATTTGATTTTTAAACTGAACTTATTGTTTATTTTATTGACTCGTTTTACGTAGAAAGTATAAATTATAAAGAATAAAAAAAATAACTAATTAATTATTATAGAGGAACTAAGTAACACTTTAAGGAGATAAAAATACTTTTCACACAAACTAAAAACCTGCTTACAGTAGTGAAATGTGAATCACTTTTGGATTTAAGCTGGAAATAAACGTATCTCATGTTATTAAGTCCGGACAAGTCGACCTCAGCTTTGAATACAACTGTGTCCACGTCACTTATAAGACCATGTGTGCAATTTGTTTCACTGTCTTCTTGTCTGTACTGAAACAATCTGATTCTTTGTCCATATGAAGGAACTGTTTTAAAAAATGAAAACAATTTAGATAAGAGTAAATTTATTGCACCAGCATGCAGAAATTACTTTTAAAAATTATTTGGTCATATATATTTAAAAAAACAAAAGAACATACTTTTTTTTAAAAGTTATTTTTAGTATTTTAGAAAAAAAATCTTTATTACTTTAAATGAACATCAACATATTTTAAAGTTCATTATTTTTTTAAAGGATTTTCATATTAAAATGTATTTTGTAATGATACATGCAATGAAAACTTTATGAGATACAATTATAGGTACTTCAATTTTAATTCACCGCAAAAATTATCATTACTGCCACTCTACGTCCATACAGTTGTATTTGGTTTCATAGATACAACTGCTTCTATAGAAACCATGAATTCTTTGACAATTTCTGCGTTAGTTCACAAAGAAGTTAGTTGTATCTTGTTTCTACAACAACACATTAGTATATATACTGTCATACGACGTGCCTAACAACCACAACGTTAGCGGAATGCCAATACTCAACGCATCGAACATACGTTGAAATTTGTAAAAGAGGGAAACAATGACACACAGACATATGCTTGATTCTTACATGTGTGGGTTCATTTTGCGTCGACGTGTTATAGCAAATGGTTTGAATGTTTTCAAATTCAACGCCATACTGAACGATATTGTTTAAATTTTGCCACAACAGTAGCAGAAGACTTTAAACGAAGTAAATATGTTTTTATTTAAAAGAACATTTTTTAATTGGAAGTGTGAATAATAATAATTTTTGCGGTGAATCAAAATTGAAGAACCCAATTAAAAATATCATAAAGTAATTAAAAGATTTGTTGTACAATTTTCTGTAAAGCAGTATATTTGTATATAACCCAACATAGATATATAACTATTGTTTAAGCTCATCTTTACATTTGCAACTATAAAAGAAATATGTAGAACGCGATCTTGTTATTAAAATAAAACAATAAATCAAACAAACTTAAGTGTTCTCCATCCGACTCAAATAAAACAAGTTAAAATATGTAGGAATTCAAGTTTTAGTATTTGTTCAAAGTATTATTTATTGGAAAGAATAATAAAAACACTATTTTAATATTAAAAAAAAAAAATAGAAAAATAGACAAAGGTTTTAGAGAGTCGGTGGAAAAATTATTGAAAATAAGAGCCATATTTCACTGTTTATTACAAGCACAGCAAAACAGTGAATACGGGTTTTTAAAGAGTTTGTAAAAAACTTTATTACATATCAACTTTAGGATCCTACAGAAAACTACTAAAGATTTGTATTTGTTTCAGAATTAAATACTTAGTAATTATATGATTTAACCCCTAAATGATTTTGAAAAGATCTGATAGATGTCAAATAATAAAAAAAAAAAATAATAAAAAAAAAGAAATTTAAATTATAAACATGTTCAAATAATTTACAGCCCTTACTAAAAAAGCTACTCTTTCCCCTTGGAAGAATTTAAATGGAAGCCAGCGCTTTTTAGAATAGGAAACAAAAAAATCCAAGCTGATTCCATCTAAAATTGGAAACATTGATGTATTTTATGTTATAAAATTTAAATCCACACTTCTCATGAATTTTATATGCACATATAAATGTAATTACTGTCCATTAAAGCCTAGTTAATACCTCTTATTTCCTAATTGTATAACATAAAATAATGCGTTCATAGCATTTACAAATATTTCTAATAACTTAGTCGTTCATTTTTTGACGCAAATGACGTTCAAATATCTTTGCTGCATTATATATTATGAAGACAGTCTAAAAAAAAATTACCTACTACAATCATGGTTCAATTTTAAAGTTTATAATCTAATTGTTTCATGAAATTTATATTTCATATAGTTTAATAATTGTATCAAAATCTACGTATATCGCTTAATTAATCGATTAATTGTAAATATTTTATCTAAATCACCTTCTAATCCTTTTTTTTTTAAAATTAATTAGCAAAATGTATTAAAAATGACAACATTAAATGTCTGTGCTTGAATATTACATTATTTTTTCTTCCATCAACTGGTCATAATCTCTAAACTAAAATTGATATAATTAATCATATATATGTATATTTATATAAGAGAAACACGTTAGTAAATAACTATAGTTTTTGTTTTTTTTGTAAAGTTTAAATAAATTTACCCCAAATTGATGCCAGGATGATAATTGTAAAATACAACATAATGTTAAGTAGGATGTTGTTGATGTAACTTTCAAGCTTAGCCATGGTTCTGATTTTAAACCATTTCTTTTAATGACATTCGTATTCTGGGGATACATAAAAAAAAACTTTAAATAATATAACTTTATATACTTTCAAACATATAATTTTGTATTGCATACAATAACATATACAAATAATTATAAATCGTTTAGTCACACATTGTATATGTAAGAAAGTAACATTGTTTTATAAACAAGACATCTAAACTTTTTATTAAAAAGAAATTAACAGATACATATATTTAACAAATGTCAAATAATACAAAAAAATGTCATAATTGTGTTCATAGAAAACAATTGTTTTCGATAATTTTTTACCCGAATATATGTGACTCATTTCAATGATTACTATTTTTCCATTGCATTATTGTGAACTAGTGATAAATATTATTCGAAGATTTTATTTAGCTTTAAATATGGCATATATAACACATAAAAAATGAAAATAAATCAATAACAATGATTGTACCCATATGAAAAACCTCCGACAATAAAAAAAAAGGTCAACATTTCAATGCCAAATGAAACTATTAAAATGTAAATTGAAAATTAACTAACTTTAAACAACCATCTGACTTGTGAGGTCAATTAATACGTTCGATCAATTCAAGTAACGGAGCATATAATAGTAATAATAAGAGTCAATATTGTGGGTTTTCATTTTTAAATAGATAAAATCGTATTTCGGGTAGATCTCACTTACTATTCTAATTGATATGATTTTAATAGTAAAACTTGATAATATCGGAAAATCCCATTATTGCCAGATATACTTTTTTGAAAGATTGTTATGACTCAAAAATGCGAGCGATTGAGGACAATAATTCACCAAAATTGTATTGCACTCATATGAATGGTGTAGGAATGCGTAAGGAACATACAAATATACATACATGTATACATACATATACATACATACGTACATACGTACATACGTACATGCATAATTACATGCACACATACACACAGTTAAACACATACTCACATACATACATACATAAAGACAGACAGACAGGCCGGCAGACAGACAGGCTGGCAGACAGACATACACACAGACAGGCAGCCAGACAGACATATTGACATTCATATTATATATATATATATATATATATATTTATGTATATAGTATATAAATATTGGGTCTCGAACACCTCGGAAGCATTGATTTTATCCCGTGCTATATACATGTTTAATCTCAGTTACCTCAAAGCGAGTCAGCTACTTGACTAAGTAGGTTAAAGTTTGAAACCACAGCTTAACGATTTTTTGAGTCTCAGCTAGTTCAAGGTTATGTATTTGTGTGTAACATAGAAACAGTCTAATACAAACAGCATGTTGAAAAATCTGGCTTGCCGTGGTACTGTGCTGTCTGCGGATCACCGCAGAGCCTAAATGTGTTTGACCTCCATAATGTAAGAACAAAATCTACCTTCCTAGATTTCTCCCTAAATCCCTCATATTCAACACCAATGGACTTAACAAGTTTTCAGCCACCACAATGATCTACTCCAATGAGGAGCAGCCAGCAATACAAATGAAAATACAGAAAATAGTGCATAATAAAGGTGAATTTTTACTCTGCAAGCGGAAAGAGAGTCAAAATAGCCGACTTGATCAACAGCTTAAACCCAGACATTATCTTGGGCACAGAAACATGGCTGAATTCCTCCTTAGATAACGCAAAGTTTGTTCCGGATAATAACAAATTATTCTGGTGAAATAGTCAAAGCAGAGGAGGAGGATTACTTGTTGCTGTCCATGACAACCTGGACTATCGCGCTGCTCCAGAACTAAATGTTGACGACTGCGACTCCTGTATCTGAAGGTTGAGTTAAAGGGTAGACGCACACTTTACGTTTGCGCTTATAACAGACCAAACACAGCACATGGCCTAAGATTGATGAAGCTTAATGTGTCAATTTAGAGAGCAATGGATTCGATAAACGCTTTTCTCCTTATAGGGGAGATTTCAAGTTTCATTGTTGGAACTGGAAGATTCCTGCCTTGAAGCTGAAGTCCCCATGATGGTCCTACACTCTGACTTTATTGAAATAATTAACGAGCATGCTCTGGAACGGATGGTTAAAGAAACAACATGAGGAGGAAAAGTATCGACCTACTCATCACCAACAGTCCACATCACATCCGAAAATTTGAAGTCATCCCCGGGATATCAGAGCACTGATTACTATATTGCAAATTTCAGGTTGGCGCATTAAAAATGAAGCAGACTGGACAAGAAATCCTCATTTAGGCGAAAATAGACTGGAATAGCATGAGAAGTGCAACGACCGAGTTAAGCTCTAAAATGTATGAGCTTCAGGGGGAAGCGACAAAAGAAGAACTGTGGATCAAGTTAAAGACAAAAATCTCTGATGCAGTAAAGATATACATACTACTCAAGACCAACAAACATTAGACAAATCAGCCATGGGTCACGGCTGAAATCTGTAGGCTATTACAAAGGAAAGACCACAAGTAACAGGGAATGAAGAAGAATGGCTCGTTCAAACTGAAAGCCGAAGTACTGAAGCTTCGAAGAACGATCCAATGCTTACTGCGCAAATGATCAAGGAAATACCTGAACGGCATCATATCAGAAGAAAATACTCTGGCCAACGGTGTCAAAAACTAGAGCTTCTGGAGCTACGTCAAGCATCAAAAGTCACCCCAAGCCGGGGTAGCCCTCCTCAGATGGGACGGCCATTTGACGTCCGAACAAAAAGCACAGGGTTACATATTAAAGCATCAGTCCCAGTCGGTCTTTGGGGATGGTATAGAGTGTTCAGAGGTTGAGTTCCTTCTTAAGACCAACATGATGAGCATACCCTACCAAGTCATGGAAGATATCCAGATTTCAGAGCAAGGTGTGCTGGCACTCCTTCAAACCATTAACCCCAATAGGCATGTGGTCCTTACAACGTTAAGCAACGAGTGTAAAAAGAATTGGCCAATTAAATTGCTCCCTCGCTGACAAGCCTCTTCCAATCCTCGCTATTTACAGGCAAAACACCAACCGACTGGAGAACAGCGCATGCCACTCAATTTTACAAAGGGGAACATTAAAACCCTTCCAACTACCGCTCGGTCTCCCTCACCAGCGTAGTATGAAAACTATTACAGCACATAATAGTAAGCGTGGTCATGATTTATTGTGAGAGCCAAAATACTCTCAATAACTCTCAAAATGCCTTCCGAGTCAATAGATGATGTGCGACCCAAGTCCTTGAGTTTGCTGAAGAATTGACGTACAAAATTTAGAGAACAGCAAACACACTGATGTGCTCGTGCTGGACTTCTCAAAGGCATTTTACCGTGTCATACATAATTTACTATTACACAAACTGCATATAAATGGGATCCAAAGCACTACCAAAACAATGATCTCACATTTTTCAGCAACCGATGTCAGGCAGTAGTGGTCGACGTCAGAACCCCCTCTTTTGTCGGCGTTAAGTCAGGGGTCCTTTCGAGCTCAATGCTAGGATCCTGTTTGGTCCAATATGTATCAATGATCTGATCGAAAAGCTGACCTCCCAAGCAAGACCATTCGCAGACGACGTGGTGGGTTATAGGACGATCGCCAACAGCTATGACAAGGACCATCTACAACAGGACCTCCGTCGGTTACCCGAGTCCGAGATGAGATGTAACATGGGATTTCATACCGTTAAATACCATAACGTGTCACTCTCCAGTAGCAAATTCCCTAACAATACCCTTATGAAAGTCATGACCATATTCTTGAGAGATTTTCCTTGGTAAGGTACCTTGTTGTTACCATTCAAAGAGAGGTCAGCTTGGATGAGCACATTAACATAGTGTTCAACCTGGCAAATAAAAATCTGGAGTCTCTATAGCAAAATTTGGAGATCGAAAACTCAAGCATGAAAGAGAAATCCTATAAAGTCTTTGTCCAGCCATTTTTGGAGTACACATCTTTAAATTGGGACTCATTTCTCCAGAAGAGCATCTGCAAAATGGAGGCGGTCCAGCACGCTTTGTCCTGAACCACTATAGAAACTCCCGAAGGGTCTGCAGCGTGCTGAAAAACAGGGCCAAGAATTATTGTAATAACTACGACGACACTCGAGGCTATCCATGGTGTACATTATTTCAAACGGGCTGATCCACTGCTCCAGCTTTAAAAAGAAACTCGTCCATCTCCCCCCCCCCCCCCCCCCCCCCCCCCCCCCAAGGAGTATATTTTTAAAAACTGTATCCACTGCTCCAGCTTTAAAAAAAAACTCGTCCATCTCCCCCCCCCCCCGCCCCTCTAGACAGCGACGAGGCGACAACATGCAGCTCCGTCTAATATAAAACAAGAACTCAGTACAGGAGAACTTCATTCCGGCTAAAGGCAATAACCAACGTAAACAAACTTTTAAAAGCAACAGTTCAGGCGACTACACTTGACACATTTGTGTCTATTGCCTCCTGTCTTTCAGCCCCAATCTCAAAACACCATTGGCGAGCAGCCCTTGCAACCAGTGTAGTATCGCCTTCAAAACCATGCACAGTAACATTGCTAAGCCCTCTGAAACATAGGCGACAGAATGATAAATGCATTGATCGTTCACCCTCAAAAAATGGAGAGAAAGAAGAATGTTTCATTTGCCAAATGTTTTATTTGTACTTCCGTTTAAAGAGTGTTGTGTTTTTTTCAGGTTTCTCAAAGCTTTAAAAATAAAGATTCTTTATCAGCGGTAAAAATCAATGTATTTAAGTGTACCTTACAGCTGCGACTATTGCAAACAATCATATTTCAATACTTGAGTTTTACAGATAAGACTCAATTTATCAAATTGTGGCATGGTACATATTATTTTATGTTCGATATGCTAGTCGTTGACATTTTTAAATATTGATTTCAATTACCCGGGTAAAAATAATGTGTTTCTTTTATTTTATAATTGAAACACACATTAGTTAATTGATTATAACTATCGCTTAATTATTTCAACATATTAGTGATTTATTAAATTATATAGAAAGTGAAGATTTGTTGAGAGATGGAAATTTTATCAAGTGAAACCTGATTATTTTAAAAACTAGATCATTTGCAAACACTATGCTTGTGAAGCACAATGATAAAGTTTTTTACAATATTTCGGATATGAATTCTTTTGATATCTCATAATAAAAAAACGAATAAGACAATGTATAATTACCTTTTTGGCACCTAATACTCTTTCAGAACTTCAGTTTCACACATGCAAATACTAATAAATCAAGCTACTTCAGCTCGTGTTTACAACCTATTGGGTTGTTTGCTACAAGCAATAAACTGAAAGAAATGTGATTGTTACATAGTTTATTCTTTTAATGGGGGTCTTAACTTTTTAGCCAAATAGTTAAGTATGATAGTATTTAAAATTAAATAATAATTTTTAAACAAGTTTTATTTGCTGTTTTAATATCTGTAAAAACTGTTTATTTTTCCATGTGACGCTGTCTTACATCACTTTGTTTTTATTTTAGAAAAATAGTGCTGACTTGAACTTGAGAACTTTGCATAGATTTACTGAGAAAAATTTAATCAATGCAATGGACAATATTGTGCATGCTCCTACAAATATGACAATTCTTGACAATATATAAAATAGTTTATTTATATATATATAAATAAATATATATATAAATATACACGTAAAAAGATTTTATAAAAATAAATTGTACCCTGGATGTCATGTCCTGAGATATTTCTACTATAATACAAAATGCGTGGGTTCAATGGGATAAAACTGAAGTCATGGATTGACATTCATCTTTTTATGCAATAGATAGGAGATGAAATGAACTTTGGAAAATTGAGTTGTAAACTATTTAGCACTTTACATACTCAAATATGTTTTGAAATTCTCAAATAATAAGTAAATTGTAGTTAACTTTACACCGACATTGTTAAATGGTAAAGTCATCACTATCTGATAAAAAAAAAAGTTATATTTATCTTAAAACACAACAACAAAACCAAACAATACACATTTCTTCAAAATAGCACAAACGTCAATTGCATACTGACATAAAGCGACTGATAGTCAGTAAGCCAGTAAGCCTTCAACGTTTGTATTCATTACCTCTACACAATCTTTAGTTAATCTAGATAATTTCTATTTATAGACTAAGCTGCCTTACCTGTTTTAACACAGCCAGTGTTTTGCTTGTTACTTTTATGTAGTATTAAAGAAACACACGAAGTGTTACTTTGTCTTATAACTGACTTTCGTCCCGTAAACTTAAACAAAGCTTACAATTTATAGAAAAATTATTTAATTACTTTTTTTTTATTGGTATGGGTACTAGTTTTTCTAGCTGAATTCTTAATACTCTATATTGTTCATTTAAAATCACAACAAAAGGTAAACAGCTAACGTCAAACGTCCGTTGCTTCAACGGTACCTTTCAAATGTGTAGGAAGTTCTGTGGCCCACTTGTAAAAATAGTATCAATCTTCCGTCAGCCAAATGCTATTCTGGGCCATAGACATAGACTGACTCTCGGCAGTAATCCTTGAAGCCGCGCTGGAAAGTTATTTCCCCTTACCATGCACCCCATCGTTTTCTCGCCAACAGAACGTCCTCGGTAGATTTCCATAATTTCAGAGTGAAACTACGGCTTGTTTCGAGCGATCAACATTATGATAACAATACTCAAATAAATTATCTGCATGGTGCCGATTTTTGTTTTGCTTAGTGATAGTCCCCACACAAAGGGATTCTCATATTACTATTATTACTATGATCAACAGAGCATGGCATATAAATATAATAATCTAGTAGTATAGTATGCCATATATAAAAAATTAATTACGGTATATATATATTAATTTTTTAAATATTATTTATTTATATTACTATCTTATAATTATAAAGTTTTTAACCTCGTTTATTGACGTTAACCATTGAGACAAACTAAAAGAATTTTACCGTGTGTATCAAATTTCGTTTTGATATCAACTAATAAATATAGTAATAATATACATTTTATATTTGTTATTTCCTCTGCCATAATAATAAACTCATATCTATTGTGAAGTAAATAGAACTTTAAAATATGTCGTTTGCTGAAATGCTTCTTTCCAAGATCAATACAAGCTGCCCTTTCCATTTTTACCTTGCCTACAGTGTAAATCGTCTTACCCTCCATCAAAGTAGGATACACCCAGTAATATTAAGTACCGGCTACTCTAAATGAAAATTTCATAATGAATTTAAATCAAATTAAACTTAAAACTATTCTCCTAAATAGAGCTTGGCTTAATCAGAACAGAACCACACATTTTTAAATCTCTATCTCCAATATTAATAAAGAAATCAGGAGAAGGGTCAATTTTTAATTTTAGACGACAGGAAAGACTAGTTTTGGCACCCACTATCTTCTAAAATAATTAAGTTGGAACTTTCAAATCTCTTGCACACACAACCAGTTATACATATAACAAACTCAATTTTGTCAGGGTTGTCAATAAAATGTAAAAACAATTTTTATTCACCCAAAAACGAGCTAAAGCTCAATTTTACAAAAAGTCAATTTTAGTCCATTTTTAAAAAAAAATCATAACTAATCAATCAATTAAGCTATTCTAAAAATACAGGTTTCAAGTAAAAGGTAATTTAAAGCACATCAATGTGAAATATGAAGTAATGGTGAAAACAACAAAATATGTTACAGAAATTATTTCAGCACTGCCTGTTCACAAAAACTAGGAATTTCATAGATTTTAAAAAAAGTCCTTAAAAAATTAACGAAGTAAGATATCCTAACAAATTGTACACAGTATTGTAGAACAAAATAATCTTATTAATAATAAAGCAACAGACCTAAGTTTAGGACACACATTTCTGCTCAATCAATATGATAAAAATGGGGATTTTCAATCTGAAAATTTAGAATTCCCAGCACCTTAAAAACATTTGTGCCGGTAGATAGATAAAATCTGCAGGAATCATTAACTATAAATTAGTATTAATGAAAATCAATTTATAAGAACAAAATGATTATTTCAGCAAGGCATGTTCACAAAAATTGAGCAATTTTTTTTAAAAATCATAAAAGATTAAGAAGCAATATATCTAGTATCTACATCAAATTTAAAACACAAAACACATGAAAATTAGTTATGATTGCATCCCCGTCATCAAGCAACGTTGTCGTTTGTTTTACATGTTGCAGTTGTAAAATGTTACAATAACAATGACATGGTAAATTCATAATCAAATTCAGTTTAAATGTTTTGTACGAAGTGGCTATTCGCATGACCCAGGTATCAGAGAGGAGAGGTCGGGATTAAAAGAATATTTAAAATATTATTGTTCGGTTTTAAGACAAAATAAGGTATCAAATGAAAGATAAAGGAATGGAATATATGTTTGTAAACGTACTTCTTGATTTCAACTAAAATAAACTACAATAAATTACATCCAATTTGGATTTAGTCTAAAGTGACTCGAGTCCGAATAGCGGCTATGCGCAATTAAGGACATTGGACAATGTTGTTTTTTAATTCAGACTTATGTTATAAAAAACAGAACTACCACATTTTGGACAAAGCCTCAAGTCAATCTCTTCACTGGTGTTTAAACTGAATAAGTTTAGAAGCTTGTTTGCGGATTTTAATCCCAATCTCTGATTCTGTCTTGCGCTTTGCCAGATGGTGAAAAAGTACTTTGGTGTAGCATAAGGAAACAGTTTTTAGGATAACAAAATGTAGCCATAAAATTTGGTTCCTTAAAATTGTACATGCTTTCTGATTGCCATCTCATCTAGCATACGACAGACAATTACTTTTTTGTTTTTGCATTTGGCCTCTTCTACTCGCTGATGAAATGCTGCAAAAGAGGATGATGTGAAACCTGCCGAGTCTGGAATGGAACTGTACCAACGACGTATCTGCGATGGATGTGGAAGGGAACAATGAAATGTTTCGCGCACAAAATTGTGCACTTTCCTGGAATAAAATGTTAATGTCATAGCAAATGCATGGAGTTCGTCTGAGTACTCCCCTGCTTGTCTACCTTTGGACATTCTTTCCAAAATCAATTTAGTTAGGCCTGAATATTTTTCAAGGGTCTCTGCACATCTCTCAGAAAGAAGATCTTTGTCTTTAAGTGCCATAGTAATTTGTTACATTGTCATAATATGTTTCTACTTACGTCTTACTTTTTGCTGACTTAATTTCAACTTTCTCTGAACAGATTCTACTTTTTCAATTGCATCAGCAAAATTGCGTTTAAGTTTCCGCGATGTTTCCAAAACGCAATAGTTGTGGTCTTCTCCGGGGTGAACCTTAGATGGCGGAAGTTGATTGGCATTAAATTCTAATGTCACATCTGAGGAAGTCCTGGTCTTTGGTGCTTTTCTTTGTGACTTTATTTCCTAAAAACAAAACAACAAAAAAACAATTCAGATTAATAATTTTTTACATCCATGCTCTATACTCATTAAACATAATATATGTCATAGACCTTCTGTTTTTTGGAAGATCTACAGTTCATACTTCGTGCGGTAATAGCAGATTCAAATTTAAATATTGTTTTCCCTTAAAAATATCATTGCTTAGTTTTGAATTGTTTAGCTTTTTAGTGTTGTACAAATGTAACTTGTACAGTACAATGCTTTCTTTATTAAAAATAGCATATGCTGGTATAGAATGGAAAGCCACTACTAGCTGGGTAATCTGATTTAGGTTTATTTGTCAGTGCTAAGTTGTTAATGAGTTCTTGTCATTATTTTATCCAATTGAGTATTAATTAATTATGAAAATGTGTTTTGTTTAAAAACTAACTGTATATTAATTTAAACAAGTAAACGTGCCAACCTTTTGCAAATGCTTTGGGAAAGTAAACTTTGTTGGCACGGCCAGCGGCTGGAGTGTTGTTTTTTCTCCAAACCTGTAGAAACAGTCTTCGTCAAAATGGGCAGAACATAAAATAGGTGAAGGTGTGAATTTGTCTCTTCTGATGTTTTGAAGCCATTTCTTCAGAAGTTCCTGGTTGTTCAATGGGAATCTATATAAGTTATAATAAGAGACATGCAATCATACAATAATGCATTTAATAATTTTTAAGACATTTTTTTCTTTTTACTACTTGTGCATTTGTTTTTCTATTCTTCTTTTAATCATGATAAGCAAAACATTAGCGAGCATATATTTTTATTGTTTATTTTATACTGGTACTGTTGACTGTAGGCTTACTAGTAGTACTAGTACTACTTTGCCCATAAAAACTAAAATAACAATTTATAATAGCCTACTTTTACTAAGTACTACATCGGCCTACAAGTACTACTATCACTTTACTTTGTTCTGTACTATCATAATAAAGACTAATACTACTATAATTTTAATACTTTTATTAATAGTAATAGCCTAATATAATATTAACTCAGACTCGACGTCTAGTCAAAAAGCGCTCGATAACGGATCATGATTTATCATGCATGATAAGTTAACAAATTCAGCTGGATCTTGAAAATTAAATCCTATTCAAGCTAGTTAAATGAAACACAAACTATCAACATACCGGTGAAAAGTGATTCCTTGCTCTCTGGATTGTTTTGAATCTTTTGTGGCACAATTATATGCAGCACAGCAAGGCATTTTATTATGATTTTCTTCTTCTTCTGCAGACAGGAACTAAGATGAGAGGTGCGTACGCAAGGGAATTTACTCGATGTGCTAGCTTCACACTTTCCTTCTTTGCGCATGACTAGCGCGCACTCTATATATTTATAGCCCTGTGTTCTGAGCTACCGAAATGCGATTAAGCCTTTTTATATACATGTGTTATCTCCCTTTTAAAATAATATAGTTATAAGGGTTTGTATATATATACACTTACATCATAAATAAATATATATCCCGATTGGATGGCAAGTAATCTAAAAGATGATAAACTCTGAAATCACACCAAGAGATGGTCACCCTTAGGCAATCTGACATTGACACAATGCAATTTTTTAAAACTCCTGCTGCATAGAACAAATAAAATGCACAGTTAAACAATTTAAAATCATAACAACTGGATCGTGATCTATTTTCAGCCGTCTCAACTAGGTATTATTATTGGTTAAAAAGGCAAGGAATATAAAGTGAGACTGATGGATTTTCAAAAAAATAAATCTCAAGTAAAGCCTACCACTCAAGACGAATTTTGGTTTGGTAAAATTTAAGATCGAATAAAGAACCACGAACAAATTCCGGCAATTCTTGTTACGCTACTGGTGCCAGGTTTATTTTCCATTTGTGATATTTTCTTGGTGTAAACAGAAACGTGGAAAGAGGTATTTTGCTAAGGAACAAGCTCATCAATAAAATTTAAAAATTTTTAAAAATACTGTTTTTTATGATGTTTTTCTTTAGCAACATCTACAACAGTGTCGTATGTCAACAGGCCCGAAAGAATATATGTTTATATAAAAAAATAAATCATTGTTATATCTATCTATCTATCTAATCTATCTATCCATCCATCCATCCATCCATCCATCCATCCATCCATCCATCCATCCATCCATCCATCCATCCATCCATCCATCCATCCATCCATCCATCCATCCATCCATCCATCCATCCATCCATC
>CAXITT010000082.1:464067-495307 GCA_964033795.1 Lymnaea stagnalis
AAAAAAAAATATATATATATATATATATATATATATATATATATATATATATATATATATATATATATAATAGTAATGTATTTATTTTTATTTTTTTTTATGCGGCAAAGTGCACAGATGCATCTATATAAGAACTTATCAAGTTGTTAGTAAAATAAAATGACCCAAGTCAAAAGCATGAAAATAGTAAATGACTGTTTTTTCTTTTCTGTATTAAAATATTTCTTTTTTTGTGAAGTTTATTTGAGATTCATTAAAATATATTACGTATCTTCTCTACAATTTGGCATCCTTTAAATATATCCTGTCCAGTGCAGACTGTTTTTAAAAAAAAATATTTTTGCGACTATGTGTGGGTCTTTGTTGTACACTTGGAATAACTATGCGTTTCCTTAGATTCTACAAACATCATATCCCATCACTTGGCCATATATTTTCTCAATCATTTCCCTATCCAATTTTTTGGGCAGATTTGGAAACAATTCTCACTAACGTTAATTGCTAATTGTCTTTATATTGCTGTGTATATTGTATATTGACGAACATTTCCTACGCTAAGGTAAACACGTCGGAATGGTTTGAGCGTTAACCTCCGAGGAAAGGTCGACGTAGGATTTAAATATGTTAACCCTCGATGTGCTAGAGATTAAGGAGACTTGTGACTAGACTCACAAATGAAAACAAACTTCATCAGAAGGAAAATCCTACATTAGTTGCATCTAACCAGAAGCTATTCTACAAACTATGGCCATCATTGCTAGTTTTAGATATGTAATTTCCCTCTTATAATGGTGTGTACAGGAGGAGGTAGCAACACTGATTGGGGAATACATTGGGCTTCTTGGAGCGGTTGGTCTACCTTGGTCCCCCCCCTGTAACTCAAATGTCACCTGGCCAAAAAAAAAAAAAAAAAATCAGTCACGGGTTTGTATCCTGGTGCTGGAACCCCTAAGGGTAGATGATGCTCGTTAAAACCTTGGCTGGTAAGTTCATCTAGGAGAAGGAAACTCCGACTTCAAAATCCTCCGCTGCCTTGCGGCTATACCCGCCCTTCGGGAAAGGCTAAGGGAGTAAACCCCGACAGAAAATCAGGAAATAAAGCACCTACAGGTGGTCTATACATAAGACTCGTATGTACATACCGGCAGCTCCTGCGAAGCAAACGGCAGCCAAGCCGCATTGACGCAAGTCGTTCCCTTGGTTACACCATTGACGTGCAGAGGGGGGATATGCTGTATGGGCAGCAGCTAATTCTCCATAATACCCGCCCAGGCTTGCATCACCTCTGGAGATTACACTCCAGCGTCGCCGCAAGGTGTCGAAAAAGCACGGGAAGCAGCAGTTACCGCTTATAAGCCAAAGCTCAATTGACGTAGAGCTAGACGCCAGAAGCTGCTTCCGACTGTGGGAGAGACTACCAATAGCTCACTGGACAGCTACCGCCCGCCTCAAACTGGGCAGCCCCCAGTCAAATAGGTGCTATCCCGTCATGGCCTGCCTTCTCCAATGGGTCCGTGGAGATTAGAGTACCACTCAAACAGTGGGCCACCAAGCCCTGCGCCAAGAAACACAAAAAAGAAAAGAAGACCCCATCTCTTCGAATCGCTAGCTGGAACGTGAGGACTATGTGTCCCGGCATACACAGAAACCCGCAGTCAATAAACTACACACGGAAGACAGGAATAATCGATATAGAACTTAAAAGGCTAAAGATTGACATTGCTTGCCTTCAGGAGACCAGGCTCCCAGACAACGGTTCACTCAAAGAGGCACATTATACTTTCTTCTGGCAAGGCAGACCAAAAAACGAACCTAGACAACATGGTGTACGTTTCGCTGTTAAAACACTGTTACACCATCTATTGATCACCCGTCAGAGGATCCTCACTCTAAGACTCAGAACAGCTGCGGGCCCAGCAAACATTCTTAGTGTATGTGCCCCAACTCTCTGTTCAACTCCGGAAGAGAAGGACCAGTTCTATGGAGCTATAGATCAGGCAATAGCCAGCATCCACAAAGACGAGGCAATCTACCTCCTAGGAGATTTCAATGCTAGAGTGGGGAGCGACCACGTAGCCTGGCCCACACGCCTTGGACTCTTTGAAAGAGGAAATATAAATGAAAATGGACAGAGGCTTCTGGAATTGTGCTGCTCACGAGGATTGTGTGTGATCAACACTTACTTCAAGTGCAAGGATATACATCAAGTATCTTGGAGACACCCTCGATCCCGCCAATGGGACCAGCTGGAACTCATCATCACCAGGCGTGCACAACTAGCTAGCATCCTACTCACTCGCAGCTACCACAGTGCCGACTGTGACACGGATCACTCCCTTGTCGCCAGCAAGGTACGAATAATGAGAAAAAACTCGTTCCACTCCAAGAAAAAGGGATGTCCATGGATCAATACCTTCTGCATGAAAGACCCCGCGCTAACGCATCTGTTCACAGACAAGGTGAAGGAAGGTATCTCAAGGATGTCCCCATGCGTCACCATTGACTCCAAATGGATGCATCTCAGAGAAACAATCTATACATCCGCAATACAGGCCTTTGGCGAAAAATCTCACAAAAACATGGACTGGTTTGATGAACATTGGGACGAGATGAAAACTGTCACTGAATCCAAAAGGAAAGGTCTTGCAGCTTACAAGCAAAAGCCTACACCCGACAGGTTGCATGCATTAAAAACAGCCAAGTCACTTGCCCAAAAGGTTGCGCGTAATTGTGCCAATACCTACTGGCTTAACCTACGTTCCAGCATACAATCAGCTGCAGATATGGCCGATGCAAAAGCAATGTACGAAAACATCAAAAAGGCAACTGACCCCTGGACGTCCAAAATTGCCATTCTAAAGTCCAAAAGTGGAGGAATTATCCAAGACCAGGCAGCACAGCTAAAACGGTGGGTTGAGCATTATCTGGAATTGTATTCCACAGTTACCATGGTCTCCAGCACCGCTCTAGATGACATCCCAGATATGCCACTCATGGAAGAACTTGATGTCATGGCCTCACAGGAAGAGCTAAGCAAATCTATTGATAGCCTAGCTTGTGGAAAAGCGCCTGGGGATGATGGAATACCTCCAGAGCTCTAAAGAGTGGCAAGACAGCTTTACTCCAAACATTGCACGAGATTATCTCCCTCTGCTGGGAACTACATCCCCCCAGACCTAAAGGATGCAAATATAGTGACACTATATACAAACAAAGGTGATAGGAGTGATTGCAATAATTATCGCGGCATTTCACTCCTAAGTATTGTGGGAAAGGCCTTTGCCCGTGTCATACTCTCACATTTACAGAGTCTAGCATCCCGCGTCTATCCAGAATCTCAGTGCGGTTTCCGGTCTGGGTGGTCTACCATAGACATGGTGTTCTCCATACGACAGCTCCAGGAAAATGCAGAGAGCAACAGATGCCACTGTATATTGCCTTTGTGGACAAAAGCCTTTGATTATGTCAGTCGCAACCGGCTATTTAAAATACTGGCAAAAAATCGGCTGTCCCCCCCCCCCACCTACTTGCCATCATCAGAGAGTTCCATGAAAATATGCAGGGCACAGTTCAGTTCGATGGAGCCAAGTCAGAAGCCTTTCCAGTCAGAAACGGAGTTAAACAAGGTTGTGTACTCGAACCAACACTGTTCTCAATATTCTTCTCTGTACTACTTCGATACGCATTCAAGGATATCAGTGAGAGAATCTGGTTACACACCAGAACTGATGGAGGACTTTTAAACACTGCCCGCCTCCGAGCCAAGAACAAAACGACAGATGTCCTAATTCGCGAGCTACTATTTGCAGATGATGCGGCACTAACAGCACACACAGAAACTGGTTTGCAACAACTCGTGTCAAGCTTCTTCAATGCCTGTAAAGAATTTGGTCTGCAAATCAGCTTGAAAAAGACAAACATCATGGCCCAAGACACTTGATCTCCACCTAACATAAAAATCGATAATGAAAACTTTGAGGTTGTGGACAGCTTCACCTACTTGGGGTCCAAGGTCTCCAATACACTGTCTATTGAAGAAGAAATTAGCAGAATCGGCAAGGCAGCTGCCACAATGGCTAAACTAAATAAACGGGTCTGGCAAAACACCAAGCTAACGGAGAAAACCAAACTGTGCGTCTATCGAGCTTAAGTCATCAGTAAACTACTATACGGGAGCGAGACATGGACCACCTATACATCCCAAGAGCGCAAGCTTAATAGCTTCCATATGAGATGCCTGTGTCGCATCCTTGGTATTAAATGGAAAGAAAAAATGTTTTAATAGCGAGGTCCTAATGCGTGCGAATATGCAAAGCATGTTCACAATCCTTAGTGAAAGACGCCTGAGATGGCTAGGTCATGTTAAAAGAATGAGTCCCGGCCGCATTCCGAAAGACCTCCTATATGGTGAACTTGCTTCGGGAAAGAGGAAAACAGGTCGCCCACGTCTGCGATTTAAAATGTCTGTCAAAGGGACATAAAAGCAGCCAAATTACATACAAGTGACTGGGAGTGTAAGGAAGAAGACCGATCTACTTTGAGCACAGTTGTCAAAGAGGGCGTCATGGTTGCCGAGGAGCGAAGAATGGATGAGGCTGCTGACAGAAGAGCTAGGAGAAAGGCCAAAACATTTAGAAGCACGAAACTCGTGTGTAAAAATTGTTTTAAAAGCTGTCACTCAAGGATAGGACTGCACAGCTACTCGAGAAAATGCAACTCAACCCAACGGTGATGCACCATCGTCTCACGAGATGGAAGGATTGCGATAGATATTGTCCTATTTGTTACCCTTGTGGGGTTTGTGCTTTCAATTAGCTTTCTTGCGCTGAAATAGGAACGGATGAATGCTGTTATCCTGTATTTAACTTAAGATATTATTTTACTGTGGACGTTTATAATTGCCCCTAGGTATTTAAAAGTAGCCTCTCTGACAAAAGTGTATTTTTTGTGCATTGCTATTGTAATCAGCGTTAGTATTAAGTGACATTATCATATATTCCATCCTCGCATCATATCCAGCTTCGACGAGGGATTTTCAAGTTCCTGAAATGCTTTAATCATATAAATGTTGTTTCTCTGCAGTCACGCTAAAGTATCTGCGTGTGCAATGCACTCCAACTGCTGGCTGTTAGAAACTGCCTTCTTTAAGTAGAATTAATCTCGTATTTTACGTTTTTTTATGTCTCGTTCTAAACAGTGCATAACAAAGGACGATGCAATATGAGAAATACACAATAAAAAATACGACATTCAAACAGTTGCTAATTAAAATTAATAAGATTTATTTAAGTATCAAAATAATTACAAAATGAAAGAAATATAATTAAAAGTAATCAATTTACAACTTATAGAGTATGGTATGTCTTGTACCAGTAAACGGCTAATATAATATCACAAAATAAAGTACAATGATGAATATGAATTCACACACACATAATGACACACTATTGTTATGTGAAGTAAATATTATTTCCCACGCCTCCAAAAATAGATGCAGCTTTTATAATCTATCCTACTGAATGTTTTCGCACCGCCTTACACATTTTTTACATGTATAGTTCATTCCTTTCCACAAAATTCTATTAGAACATAATAATTATTTTTATTTGGTATTGGTAATAAAAAAAGACCAAGTTCAAAGGGAATAAGCCATGTCCAATACGAACGCAGCTTTATTTGGGGTCAGACGGGGTTCAAGGCAAGGGAAAAGTGAAGTAAACACGTCTCCTACATAAAACTGGCCATATAGAGTTCCGATGAATGTTGGTCTTTAATTCTTAAATTAACAAGTTTTTTTCAGCGTATTTTTTTATAGAAATACTTGAATTAAGTTAAACAATTAGTGAGAAAAACACGATAAATATCTCTGCTCATTTAAAAATTACATTGGAATTTATCAGGGTTGTTAATATTGCAATATTGTAGTGGTATTGGTAGTATTGCCAATACTTTTTTAAGTATTGGGACGATATTGCAATACTTCTTGAAATTTGATATTGGTATTGGTATTGCCAATAATTATTTTTGATATTGGTATTGATTTTTAACCAATACTAAAAGCAATATTCAATAAATTCTCTACAACATTGGTTGTGAATAAAGCTGAATATAATAAATTTTTCTTTGGTGTCGCCATCTTGCAAGTGACATTGCCAAACAATTTTTGAATGAGACTGATCAATGAAATGAATGATAATAGAAATCAAATCATATATGATATCTTTGGCAATGAGCATTGACCAGTGACTTACCAAGGCTCGATTAAGGCTAAATCAAATCATATATGATATCTTTGGCAATGAGCATTGACCAGTGACTTACCAAGGCTCGATTAAGGCTTAGGCACTTTAGGCACCGTGCCTAGGGCCTACAAACAAAAATAAGGCCAAACAAAGAACAAATATTTTTTTTTTTATTTATGTAATATTAAATTTGTTGTAATTAGAATTATTTTTAGTAGCCTGAATGCGTCGTTCTATTTCGTTCATAACTTTTCAATGATTGCGCATATTATGGACTGATAGGTAATACTTTCAAGATCTTGATGCCATTTTTTTCTTTGGTCAATATTTTCTTTCCAATTTCCTTTTACAGAATTTCTTGCTTGAAAGTGCGTCAAGTTAATGTTTTGTTTCATCCAATGCCAATGTAGACAGATTTTAGATATAACTCATGAATTAAAATTTTAAACTAAAATTTAATTGTTAATAACGGTAGAACTGCTTTATCTGCCGATGTTAATATTCATGAAAATTAACTTCGCCCAAATTAATATTGATGAGATTATTATTTATTACTTTTTCTCAATTATGTGGCCAAATATCTGTGACAAAAATGCCGGAGAGATGCAGATTACTGACAAATTGGTGAATGCCTTTCCAAATGTACTTTTCTTCGCCTGGCTAAGTGGTAACAGCCAAATAGGTGGCGTTACCCTGTGAACTCTACTAAAATTCATCGTTCATCGCTAGTTTTCCAGATGTGATGCAATCCACTGACTCGGTCTGACTGTTTTTACTATAGTATGATGTTTAACCGTTTATGTATCATTTGCTTTTCTATGACAGTCATTTGCTTCATTCATCCATTCATTCATCCATCCATCCATTCATTCATTCAAGGACGTTAAGGTATGCCGACTTATTTAATATGTTGTCAAAGACTTTTGAATGCTTTGAGGAAAACTGATGAAGCAAGTGTTAACTATTGAACAAAATTTGGTTAAAAATACATTGTCTAAATTAGCCCAAAATGTTGTTATCGTTTATCGATGTAAGTGATATAGAGCGATGAATTACGTATTTGCGTTTTATTCGTCGAATTACCCAAATATTGGTATTGGTAAGGCAATAATAAATAAATATTGGTATTGGTATTGCAATACTGGTTTTAAAATTGTATTGGTATTGGTATTGCCAATAGATTTTACAGGCAGTATTGGTATTGGTATTGCCAATAATTTTTTTTAGTATTGTTAACAACCCTGTTGATATATATTGCATTTTGTATACAGGACAAGGGGAGAGAGAGCAGAACCTTGAGGCGGCCCGGTACTTATTTCTCAAGATAATATTTGGTCACTTGTCTGGACAAATTGTGGACGATTTGTTAAAAATTATTCAAAATAATTCTAATTTTATTTACATTATAGCTAACAAATTTAAGGAGAAGAATGGCATATCAAATGTGAAGAAGGACTACGGTATGTTTTTTTTTAAAAAATGTACTTCTACTCAATAAGTTGTTGTTTTATAAAACCTGCATCATTTTTTAAATTCTTCAACGGATCAAAGTTTATGTTGTGCTCAAACTTTAGTGCGTTCAAAAATATATTGGGATTTGTAGGACTACAAGGAATATATACATTATGATTAATAGTTATTGTCACTTTATATGGTTCCATAGTAATCATTTAAATTGTATTTTTAAATGAAGTAATAGTAGGCCTTCAGATTTGAACACAACCAAATAACAGTTCCATTATAATTATCATATTTTTACATTAACACTTAAGATTAAGTTGCACTCAATGACGTAGCTATAGTAAGTACAAACCCGCGGCGGGTCTAGATTTGTGAGCAAACCCCCCCCCCCCCCCCACCACTACCAAAAAAAAAAAAAAAACCCTCTAAAGTTGACGAAAAATACCATCCTTCAATATATATATATAAAAGTGGTGCCTAGAGTTGACCACTCATTCCTACGCTAGTGATTGTACTTAAACTAAATATTAATAAAGATCATTTCAGTGTGTTTTAATTGATTTTTTTCAAAGAATTATATTATTAGAAATTTAGGAAGCAAAAATAATTTTCAACGTTCCAATAAAAAGCAAGTTATAAGTTTCTATTTAATAAATAATTTTCTTTATCACAAAATTAAAAGGAGTTGAGTTTTAAATGGCTTAAAATATTTTAATCTAAGAAACTCTACTCTCTATTTTTTTAGTGCTAGTTCTCAACAATTAAAAATAAATTTTATATCCTATCCAATATTTGTTTCTATTTTCCAAAAATAAAAATA
Organism: Lymnaea stagnalis; assembly: GCA_964033795.1. Taxonomy (NCBI): domain Eukaryota; kingdom Metazoa; phylum Mollusca; class Gastropoda; family Lymnaeidae; genus Lymnaea; species Lymnaea stagnalis. Next base: position 472,591 of record CAXITT010000082.1, read on the forward strand.
AACAGTACATTTCCGCCAGGTTGGCCTGTGATGGCTGACAGCGATCATTGAAATTTCACCTCTGTGCTACTGTTTTTGCCTAAGATTTTTTTATTTCCAATTTTATGTAAGGGATCTATTAGAATAAGTCAGGTACGCTTATTTATTTTATAAATCAAGCTTAAAATTATAATAATTATGCCTTGTATTATAATTAGTATATATTTAGGGCATGATACTTCAGAATAGTTTTTCGAATGAATTCGGTGAGTTTTTGGCCTTGACCTTTTCCCTTCTTATTTTGCAGCTGCAAGACTTTGCTAAAAAAATAGTGTTTTTCTTTTAAAGTTAACCAGCAGGTCTTTCTTTCAATATTTACGGGAGAAATGTTATCTGTGCGTTTCTAACTTATGCCTAGAATGTGTAATTCAATTTTCATAAATCACACTTTAATTAGTGGCTAATTTAAAATTGAAGTTATTCAAATTAAATATTTAATATAGGCCACTTTCAATTTAGTTTGTTTAGAGCAGACAGCAGACTTAATTAATTTAAACCAAAACTGTAGTTGCAGTGTTAAAGTAATTAAATTCTTAATTAAAAGAGTAGTTTTCTTTAAATTTAAGTTATTTATTTTGATAGAGATTTAGACATAACAGTAAAAGTTCATAATATCAGTGATCAGAAGACCTAGAGCCAGAGCTGTAACTGTAACTATTATATTAATTAAACTATGGGTCTTGGCCTTGGTCACACTACATCACTACTACAAAGACTTCATCTTTTTTCAAATTTAAATTCCATGGCCCAGCTCTAGTTTGTCAGACTTAATTAAGGCGCTAAGAAAATACTTTTAAAAGCTGCTAGGAAATTAAGGCTAAGAAGGGAGAAATTTGTTTTTCATTGTAAATTTTATAAGCTGATATTTTAATAGGTAGGCTTATTATAAATACCTGTCACTAGTGTGACTTTATAATTTAGGTCTGAAGTGAATATACCTGACGTATGTGAAGATCTGGATTCTTGATGATAAAATGAAGCTTTTAGGATTGAGATTAAGTTATCTAAAATATTTTTAATAAATAAGTAATTTGATTTGGGTTGTTTTAAACAAATTACATATTGATTATAATCACTTGGTGACATTTATTATGATGAGAAAGTAAATCGTTGCACCGATGAAAAACTATGTGTAGAAGAATGAAGATTTCTCTAAACTGGTATTAATTTTAATGACACTGCCTTTAACGTTAAATTATCACAAGTTGAAATTTAAATTATTTAAATATAAAGCAATAAATTGTCAAGTGTTTTTAAAATATATATGAATGTGCATTAAGACTCTCATCAACTGACTGGCTGAGGTCATGTCTAGTGTCTTTGAGAACTGATTTCCTGCCAAGAAGGAAGTCGCTATTATGTTTTCGTTTCTAAAATCATCACATACAACCACATGTGATATGACCTTAAGTTAATCTAACATCTGCTCATTTTAAAACTTTGGAACATTCAGATATTATCTGATAAGATTTGTATGAATATTTTAGGCCAGAGTTAAGTGGTTATAATTATTAACTTGGGTATTTATTTTTAGTGGGGGCATGTGCGTTGAGTGATCATATTTTGAAAATTTTTATCATGACAAAAAATAAACTTAATTGAAATATTTATTGAATAATAAATGTACCATATAACCTCTTCTGTTCATTTAGCCATATATAGTAGTATCATTACTTTCTAAGAACAGTTGAGGAAGGAAATTAAATGTCATTTATATTTATAGGTCTTGGTTGTGCACTTTATCAAACTATAACAGCTCTCCAAAAAGTTACATTTTACTTCTGTTTCCATAATGATGTTTTTTAAACAGGATATAATAGTGTACAATGGGAATGCTAAGCAATTTATATCCGGTAAGAAAATAAGTAGGTGTTGTATGTTAACTATCCATCTAGTTGTTGGGGTATATAAACACTTTTATTTATTGATTCTTAGGATCTTTCTGTTTTGATATTGATAAAGGTGTTTTTCCTCTGGCTTAAGTGTTTTAGGTATTGGAACAAAACTAACATTCTATGCATTGTTTATGGAAATAATCTATACCCCTGTAAAAATTTCTATGAATTTTTTTTAATATAATTTCTTCAGTTAGTAACGACTCACATGAAATAATTTCATTTCTCCAATTCTTGCAATATATTCCTATTTATTATTTATTCAAAAGCAAATAATTATCAAATTATGTCTCGATTACATTTTCTTTATTTAGATTCCTCTTTCATTGAGATTAATTTCATTAATACTAAAACATTTATGCCAATGAGGCTGAAGGAAACCTATTTTCAACTGGTCTTAAGAAAATAGTGTGGCTTTATTCTGTATTCTGTGCCACTGTTTTGAGAGAGATTCAAATATTGGCCTCATAAGGTTTGTTCTAAATTGGTTTTTAGTTGGCTTGAGAACTAACAAGAAAAGTCATCTACAAGGACTTGTGGCTCAGCATAAAGAGAAAACACACAAAAGTCACAACTAACAATGTCGATATAAATCAGGCCTTCGGGATGTTTTTGACTTGAAAGGAAAAGACAAGTTAGTTTTCATGCTATTTTTTAAATTAAAAAAGTGGTGAGGATCTGTTTCTGGTTAAGTGTTCACTGTGGATTATATTGAATTGGCGAAGCCGGCATTGATGTGCTCCATAATGTGAAATTGACACAAATTGAAAACTGTGCACCTTGCCCCTAGGACACCATGGATACCATTAGTATTAACCGCAGGCTGCAGTGGATAGCTTTAATTGTTTTATTGGTAAGTACACTGGGATTTTGTTTTGAAGAAAAATTAGATTGATATGGATAATTAAAATCTCCATTGAGCATTATGAAGTAAAGATTGGGTAATTCCATAAAATTATTTGCTTCATCTGTTGAGTAATATTTGTCATTTAAAAACATACATATATGTATGATCACATATTGACAAGTATTACATCTTTTTCAAATTATAAATTCAAATTTCTGAGCCACTTGGATGGAATGTCTATAAAAAGGACTATTCTGTGTTGACCTACCCAACTTATTCCAAACCAAACATGCTTGTCCCTCTCCTCACATGTTTGAGGAAGAGGTCCCTTCCTCCTCCGTGTGTATCTTTAAGATTGTTGAAAAAAAAAATAATTCTATTTTAAAAAACAAATCTGCTTATAATCAGACATTCATTTTCAAGTGTGATTATATTAAGATTATAATCAAAATGTTGTTTTTAGTTGAACTTTAAAAAAAACAAGACCCTGAGTTAAAATTTTTGCACAATTTTATTCTTAAATACAGACTTTATAGATAAATTGAGCCATATGCCCCAGTCTAGGTTTATCTTTTGTCAGCTTTCTTCTGGTGCCATTCCTGGCTTCTGTCACTGGTTTGTCTCCTTGGTTATCTCCTTGGTGAAGTCTTCTTTCTGCTGCCCATCTGTTATGACACCACCCATCTCCCACCCAACCAAAATATGAGTTGTTGTTTTTTTTACAGATAGTCTTATCGTTTTTTACGTTTCTGTTTTTATATTGCCCAGAATATAATTATCAGCCTCCAATTTACTGTGAAATCATAAAAAAAAAAACAACCTGCCTGCCTCAATGCAGGTGCGAACACATTTTTGTAAACTTAAGTTTGGTTACTGGTCAGCGTTACAGGTAAGTTGAATATTGTGTAAGCTACACGTTTTAAAAATAAGACAAGTGTAAGCTCAGGATTATGAAAGAGCTTTGTATTCCAAGCAATGGTATTGGTAAACCTCTTTAAAATCGACCTGCACACAAGTTAGCTCTGCGGAAGTTAAGACAGAGGCCACATGTAGGACATGTGGGAAGTTAAGACAAAACCACATATAGGAAGTTAAGACAGAGGCCACAATGTATAAAGTTAAGACAGAGGCCGCATGTGGAAAGTTAAGACTGAGGCCGCATGTGAGAAGTTAAGACAGAGGCCACAAGTTGTTTGTGTGAGTCGAAGGGCTTTAAAATAAAACAAGCGATTGTTGATCACGACCACTGGGCCAGGCTGGTTTATTATGCGAGGCTTTGGGGGATGTTTGTGAGGCGCGGGAATCCAACCTGTGTCTCGCATTCATGAGGAGCTGTCAAGCATGTCCTCAAGGTCCCGCTAACTTATCGGTATAGAAATTGTTACAATCGGTAGAGTCCTAACTGACCCGAGCTCAACCCTGCAACAGGCCAGGTACGATACATGTCTCACGCCCTCGGATGGCTTTTGAATCGTATACATCGGAACGTCCAGATAATAAGACTACATGTATGAAAAATCCTTAGCCTACTAAACATTTACCTTCTGCAAACTTAATGCAGTGTGGTTATAAAACATGCACAGGATGTGGACATGGTGAATTTGATGTGACTTATAGTGTTATCATAATCTATACTTTCCCGTCATACCTAAACCAGAGGCGTAGCAAGAGTGAGCGGTGCCCGGGGATAAGATTAATTTTTACGCTCCCCCTCCCCCACCACACCCCCTTGACTCTGAAACAAATTTATTTTCATCCATAAAATATCAAACCTCATTTTGGCGCCCTCACTTGTCTGGCGTCCGGGGACATCTGCCTCCCCTAAGGCTTATCTACGCCTCTGACCTATACAATTTGAAAATTGTAATGCATATTAAAAAAAAAAAAAAAGCCAAGTGCTGTACTATTGACAAAGAACATCGTTTGCAGTAGTAGCTCAATCGTCCTTTGTAAAGGCTGCTTGATGTGAATGTGATAAATCTTCACGCGGTGTTCTGTAAGTCCCTGCCCCGGAATCCCTGGTGTAACGTGTCTATGATAAGCTCCTGTACAGCTTGTCCTGTTTGCCTAGTTGACTGCTATCTGCGGTTATCTCGCCCCCATTCCCCAGCAGTAAGGTGTTTTCATGTTGCTTGTTGTATTTGTTTTGGCGATAGTAGTAGACCGACCACACGGATTGACTGACTAACGGCGCGGGGGAGGTGGGGGGCGCCCGTTATCAACTTCGGTGGTTTTAATTGATTCCAAGTCCTCGTCTCAATGCCCCCCCCCCCCACCCTGCTTTGGGGCACCATAAAAACCAGACGAACTTTAGAGTTTATATTTAATACATTATTTAGATCTATAAGTAATAGCTTTGGGGCACATTAAAAACCAAACGAACTTTAGAGTTTATATTTAATACATTATTTAGTTTTATAAGTAATAACGAAATATGCAGACTTCCAATTTTTTTTTTTTTCCTTTAATTTTTTTTTAAAGAGGAATCTGTAATTGCTCTGTTTGCAGCCCGTCCACTTGCTCAGGGATGTGGCTTATGAAACTAAAGTTAGTGCTCAGGGATGTGGCTTATGCAACTAAAGCTCTTGCTGCTGGTCTGGCAACTATGGTGTCAAGGTGGCGTCACCGCCTCTTACGTATTATGCCAATGGTTATGTACTTTCTTACATAGTTACAACACCCTCCCCCCGGCCACCCCCAACCCAGTAATGTATCTGATACATTTTTTTTCTCCAAAGAACCAGCCCAAAAAAGAAACAGCTACGGTACTGGTAATAAACTACATTTCACTTCTTTAAAAACCAAATATAATCCCTCTCTCTGGAGTGTTGGGACATTTTTAGAGAGACTAGGAGTAAGCTCCGCGGCGCGCTCAGTACAAATGACAGGAATGTTTGCAGCAAAAATATGTCATGTTAGTATAGTATGGTTTGTGTTAATCAACGCATAATCCCACACTATGTAATGGTACTGTTGGCTTGACCAACGTATTTTTGTGTACCTTTGACTGTTCTCCCTAATCTGATATCCCTCACATGACATATGGTGCCACCAGCCTGGGTTACATTGAATCGTGTTCATGAATCCTTTTACACCTGGCTTTAAGAAAGGTTTGGAAAAGGGTGGGGTGGGCAGGCGGGTAGCTCATCTAATAGCCTTGCACCGCATAAACTGAGCCCCCACGGTTGATATTGATACGGGCATAATAAAGTCTTTATCCCGGTCTCCGAGGCTGTATTCAAACAAGTAGAGATAGTATATCACGGTGGTGTTCAGTGTTAGCTTGAATTCAACGTACCGGGAGGCACACTGGCTGCCGTGATAGTGGTCTGATAACGAACGGAGCTGGAAATCTTGGGGGGGGGGGGGGGGGTGCCCCCCCCCCCCAATTAAAAAAAAAAAAAAAAGGGAAAAAAAAAAAAAAACTGAAAAAAAAAAAAAAAAACTTGGGGGGGGGGGGGGTATGCCCCCCTCCCCTAATTAAAAAAAAAATAAATACGCATACAAAACAACAACTTGAAAAAAAAGATACAATATCAAGGGAATGGGGGTGCGTATGAAAACCCACCGACATGTTATGGTTCCCAACACTGGCGGACACCGCGTGGGAGAATATTGACATCCACGTTTTACTCCTTAAAAAAACAAAGTTTTTTTTAAAAACAAGTTTCCGATATGGAAATGATTACACATTTAAATAAGTCAATGAAAATTATGAACTTTGAACTCCCATTACTTTTTGCGTTTACAAAAATGATACTTTTTTGGTTTCGCCGCTGAATAGGGCTCATGGGGTCTTGGCTATGTTGGACAGTACACTTGGATGGTAATGTTGATAAGAATGAAGTTTTCACCTCGGCGTTGATCAAGATTGAAAAAAAGAGGGGGTGGTCATAATAATCTTTGTTCTTTTTTTAAAATGCTTTTTGACTTTCACATTTATTTAAATTAAATAATGTGGTTACATTTGTTTTTCCACCACTGTGCGTTTAGAAAGGAAACACAAAATATGAATGATGTTCTGTCCTACCTATGGCCGTCTCACTAATAGTGACCATTTGTGACGGAGGTTAGGATCAATTAGGATACCATAGGGGATGATAAATTAGGATACCATAGGGGATGAAAAATTAGGATACCATAAGGGATGATAAATTAGGATACCATAAGGGATGATAAATTAGGATACCATGGGGGAGGATAAATTAGGATACCATAGGGGATGAAAAATTAGGACACCATAGGGGATGAAAAATTAGGATACCATAAGGGATGATAAATTAGGATACCATAAGGGATGATAAATTAGGATACCATGGGGGAGGATAAATTAGGACACCATAGGGGATGATAAATTAGGATACCATTGTGGATGAAAAATTAGGACACCATAGGGGATGATAAATTAGGATACCATTGTGGATGAAAAATTAGGACACCATAGGGGATGATAAATTAGGATACCATAGGGGATGAAAAATTAGGATACCATAAGGGATGATAAATTAGGATACCATAGGGCATGATAAATTAGGATACCATAAGGGATGATAAATTAGGATATCATAGGGGATGATAAATTAGGATACCATAGGGCATGATAAATTAGGATACCATAAGGGATGATAAATTAGGATACCATAGGGGATGATAAATTAGGATACCATAAGGGATGATAAATTAGGATACCATAAGGGATGATAAATTAGGATACCATAAGGGATGATAAATTAGGATATCATGGGGAGGATAAATTAGGACACCATAGGGGATGATAAATTAGGATACCATAGGGGATGAAAAATTAGGACACCATAGGGGATGATAAATTAGGATACCATAGGGGATGAAAAATTAGGATACCATAGGGCATGATAAATTAGGATACCATAAGGGATGATAAATTAGGATACTATAGGGCATGATAAATTAGGATACCATAGGGGATGATAAATTAGGATACCATAGGGGATGATAAATTAGGATACCATAGGGCATGATAAATTAGGATACCATAAGGGATGATAAATTAGGATACCATAGGAGATGATAAATTAGGATACCATAGGGGATGATAAATTAGGATACCATAGGAGATGATAAATTAGGATACCATAGGGGATGATAAATTAGGATACCATGGGGATGATAAATTAGGATACAATAGGGGATGATAAATTAGGATACCATGAGGATGATAAATTAGGATACCATGGGGATGATAAATTAGGATACCATGGGGATGATAAATTAGGATACCATAGGGGATGATAAATTAGGATACCATAGGGCATGATACATTAGGATACCATGGGGATGATAAATTAGGATACCATGGGGATGATAAATTAGGATACCATGGGGATGATAAATTAGGATACCATAGGGGATGATAAATTAGGATACCTTAGGGCATGATACATTAGGATACCATGGGGATGATAAATTAGGATACCATAGGGGATGATAAATTAAACATTTAATCTTCAAAGCCCGTGCTAGGTTTTTTAAACTTTGATTTTGTTTTTTCAAAGTGGTGACATTCTCCTAGCACCATGCAGTGGCTTATGCACAGAGGTGTGTCCTTTGTTCCCCAGTTTAGCTCAATCGGAAGCCATATGTTGATAAATAAGCATTTTAGGAAACTTGACAATATCAATGTTGGCTGTCCAGTGGGCTCCGTGGTATTGGGAACGTCGTCTACATCAGCCCCAGCGTTCTCCAAATGGTGATCTCCGGTCCGGGAGCTTTACATTGCCTTGTCTTGCCTGTCAGTGACCCTTACGTTGCCTGTCTGTTACCCTTACGTTGCCTGTCAGTGACCCTTACGTTGCCGGTCCGTGACCCTTACGTTGCCTGTCAGTGACCCTTACGTTGCCTGTCAGTGACCCTTACGTTGCCTGTCTGTTACCCTTACGTTGCCTGTCTGTTACCCTTTCGTTGCCGGTCCGTGACTCTTACGTTGCCTGTCTGTTACCCTTACGTTGCCTGTCTGTTACCCTTACGTTGCCTGTCTGTTACCCTTACGTTGCCTGTCAGTGACCCTTACGTTGCCTGTCTGTTACCCTTACGTTGCCTGTCTGTTACCCTTACGTTGCCGGTCCGTGACCCTTACGTTGCCTGTCTGTTACCCTTACGTTGCCTGTCTGTTACCCTTACGTTGCCGGTCCGTGACCCTTACGTTGCCTGTCAGTGACCCTTACGTTGCCTGTCTGTTACCCTTACGTTGCCTGTCCGTGACCCTTACGTTGCCTGTCTGTTACCCTTACGTTGCCTGTCTGTTACCCTTACGTTGCCGGTCCGTGACCCTTACGTTGCCGGTCCGAGACCCTTACGTTGCCGGTCCGTGACCCTTACGTTGCCGGTCCGTGACCCTTACGTTGCCGGTCCCACTGGGAATGCAACGGTGTCTGTTACCCTTACGTTGCCTGTCTGTTACCCTTACGTTGCCGGTCCGTGACCCTTACGTTGCCGGTCTGTGACCCTTACGTTGCCGGTCCGTGACCCTTACGTTGCCGGTCCGTGACCCTTACGTTGCCGGTCCGTGACCCTTACGTTGCCGGTCCGAGACCCTTACGTTCCGGTCCGCACAGCATGAATATTTATGGTGGTGTAAATCCATGAATATTTGAGGCTCAATATTAACACCGAAGATAACCGTAAGAAAATCGATTGTAACACATGCCGAATGGGGGGATACTTAGAGAGGGGTCTGTTGGTAAAATCACCAGTAGCATTGAGCCAAGTTTAGAAAGTCCTTTAATAAATGCGAAACAGTAAGGCCGCCGTCTTGCGATCTGCCTAAAGAGGAACGAAACGGCGATCACCAACCAGTTCGGGAATCCCCTAGTCACAGCGGACAGGCAGACGGCCTCATGATCACCAAGGTGGAACTTCCCCAACAGTCTGTGTGATAAACGGCTACTGAGGTTAGACTAGGATTTACAACACTCTGTGACAAGTTTATGTAAGAAAAAAAGTTGTTCCATGAAAAGAGAGTGGGCTAAACGGAAAGGCAGGTTTTACACCACAGTCATAAATAAATTAGATTCCGGAACAACATTTAGTGGAAATTCGGGTCAGGAGGTGTACTGTAGGCTATTAATATTATATCTTAAGAGGATATGGTAAGAAAACCAACCAAGGACCCTGGGCTGGGGGATGGGGGTTGTATATAAATGTGAACTGCTTCAGTTAATCATATAAATTATGCAGGGCTTTTTTGTGGGGGGTGTCTTATTCCAGTATCGGTTTGTATGCGCCACGGGTCGGTGGTGAAGTTGATCACTGGGGACCTTTGAACTTCTACCTGGATCTTTTCATTAAATAGACATAAAGTATATCAAACAGTCTTAGGCCCCGGACCCACGTGAACAGCCCTGTTTTATCGCCCCCTGACAGTCACTGTCACTTGCTATCTGGTCACGCTGAGGACGAGTGATCTCGGCTACTGTATCTCACACGGTGTTCTCGCCCCCGCGGTCTTGGGGCAAGGCAAAGGAAGGGGGTGGGGGGGGGGGAGGAGAGTGCAGAGAAAAACATATCTTAAACCGACTACTACAATATCTTCTGCGCTGGTATCTCCCCCCCCCCCCCCCCCAAACCTCCCATTTTTGCCGTTCTAATCCTTCCGCTTTTTGAAAAGCTGCGTGGGTTAAAATAAAATACGCGTGGAAGAGTTGCCACGTACATGCCTGTCAAGTCGCGCAGGTGGGGGGGTGGGGGTGAAAGGGTGCGGGACATCCAAGGACGGGTTAACACGGATGGTAAATGACGTGGGGGGAAAGGATACAGTTTATTATAGAAAGTATCAGCAGCGGTCTCGAACTCAAACCTAACAAAATATAAACGGGTTAATTAGGGAATCCCCAAACACCTAGACCATATTACCATAAGCTTTGTGCCTTATACTATATATGGAGAGAGCATGAGTTAGAAGGCCCGAGAGTTTGAGGCGCCCCGGGCCTAAAGATACGGAGGGGATCTGTTGTCGGCATTCGCCGGGCTGAGCTACGGTAGTTTCATGCTTATGCCACACTTGTATCGGAACATACTTCAGTCTTTGTGCGCTACCCGTTTATTGCGCCTTTATTGCCGGTCCCGGCGACGTGACACTGTCATTTATAGCATGCCGGTAACTCGTGTGGTGAAATCAGAGCGGCGAGGTCGGGCTGGCTAAAACTACAGCTTATCAAGTCTTATTATTATTATTATTTTATCTTATTAACTAATTAATTTTTTTTTGGGGGGGTGGGGGGTGGGGATACAAGCATCTCTGAAGATCTTTACTATACAAATATACTAGTTTCTATTGACCGTCGTATTAGAGACCACAAGAACCCCACCACGTGAATAAACTAAGAAACCCGATGTAATTTCGAGATGTACAACGAGATCAGAGTCTTGATGTTTCAAAATTTATTTATTGTACAATTGAACCGTTTCCGTTTAAGTCCACGGCCCACTGATTCTATTGTTACCCATGGGTATGTTTTTTGAAATTGGTTTCATTTTTCACGAGTAGAGATAATGATAGCGTAGGCCCAATACCATTCGAAGAACGGAGCTTTTCACCAGAGACGAATTTCGGAAATTCAAGATAACACATCTATATTGTAAAGTAGGGAAAACAAAACAAAAAACCCGTCAAAATCATGGGAACAGTGCTTTTGTTGTTAAACACCAGGGTATGCAATTTTCCACATTATTTTTTGGGGCAGTGTACATCAATTTTCCACATTATTTTTTGGGTAGTGTACATCAATTTTCCACATTATTTTTTTGGGTAGTGTACATCAATTTTCCACATTATTTTTTTTGGACAGTGTACATCAATTTTCCACATTATTTTTTGAGGCAGTGTACATCAATTTTCCACATTATTTTTTTTGGGTAGTGTACATCAATTTTCCACATTATTTTTTGAGACAGTGTACATCAATTTTCCACATTATTTTTTGAGGCAGTGTACATCAATTTTCCACATTATTTTTTGGGTAGTGTACATCAATTTTCCACATTATTTTTTGGGCAGTGTACATTAAATTTATAAGTGTGACGTACCTTTCTTTCATAGCTTTGAAAGAGTTCAAGATTATATGCACCGGTACCAAAAAGTAAACTTTTATAAGAATTAGGTTAAGAATGTGAAGGAAGAAAAAAAGTAGCCTCGAAGCCAGACTGCACCGCGTGGCGCCGACAAACCACATGGCGTGGTAATCAAATTTTCAGAAATTGTCTATGATGTGAATCTTGTGACGGGTAAATGGAGATGGCTATTTTATTTAGAGCTATTCATCACCCCCCCCCCACCCTCTTTTTTTGCGGGCAAAAGGCACGCTCACGCTGTATTGCACACGTGGTGGGTTTGTTGTATGCAATGTATGGTTTGCGGTCAACGTTAATACAACGCCAACATACAATTGTAAAGAGGCACCCCACCCCTCCCAATCAGCAAACATCTGTGTGTAGCCAAACTGCTTTGTGCTTCAAGTGCTGAAGGGCCTGACTGTTAAGTTGTCAATGTTGGGAAGTATGTATGAACGTAAAAACTTAAATAATTAATGTAATGGTGGTATTCAATGATGGATTTGTGGGGGGAGGGGGGGGGCTTCCACGTTAGGAGATGAAATTAAATTACTATTTTAAAAAAAGCATGTTATTTAAAAAAAAAATAAAAGTGTGCCCTCTTTCGATGTCGATGCCCGCCCCCCTCTCCAGTCCCTTGTCGCCCCCCCCCCGCCCCTTTCCATTGTCGTCACCGTGTCCCCCAAATCTCCCCTTCAGCCGTAAGCCGGCTCTGGCCGTCTGGTTGATTTGGAAATGATGACGCCATACGATTGTAGTGGCGACCTGGCCACTCCTCCCACAACCGTTATAATTCAATTAGTTCTAAACCTTTTCCCCTGAAACAGTCATTTGATGACTCAGGACCTGTGTGGGCTTTGTTATACCTCTAACAAACCAGTAGCGTTGTTATCCAATCGCTCCCCAGTGAATAAAAAATAAATAATGTAAATAAATAATAAAATAATAAATAAATAATAAAATAAAATATAATAAATAAATAATAAAATAGTAACATAAAATAATAAATCAGTAATAAAATAAAATGAAATGATAAAAAAAAAGAAATATAAGTTTAATTTCGTAATGTGGTTTTGAAGCCCTTTTGGTGACATTTTGTTTTATTTTATCTTCGCTTCGAGAGGGCCTCTTACCTCACACGACTGTGTGGAGGGGGACTCATTGACTTGTCTGAACGGTAGTTACGTCACTGCAGTCTGTCTCGTCTCAATTTCGGTTGAAGTGTCCACTTGTTTCCCTGTGCCAATCTAATCTTTTGTGAATCGTCTAGCTGAAAAAAAACCAAAAAACCAAACAACTGATAATTGTTGACTTTGTAGTGTAGTGGTAGGCACGTCAACAAAATGACTGGTGTAAAATGTACAGTATGCTGTAGGTTGTAGCAGAGTAACCTTTGCATCATCATCATCAATGACGTGTTAAGCCACGTCTCCTGTCTTGTTCAGAAACACTGGAGGATTTCGAATGGTTCTGCTCGTCTGTATGATTTGAATAGAATTGTTCTACGTAAACCACTAACACTGCTTCTGTCATGTTTGTTGCACGTTTGTGAGTGTTTTATCAAGCCACGGGTGTATTAAAGGGATTGGGGAAAAGGGGGGGGGGGCAGAAATGGAGTATCTTTAAATAGCATTTACATGGTGTCTTCCGCTAGTGTTTTATTCTGAGAAAATGCTAAAGTGTTTGCATTATTTTCATGGGCTGTTTATAATTATTGTTATTATTATAGTGTGCGTGTGTGTGAGAGAGAACCATGGCCAGAAACAATATTTGGGGTGGGGTGGGCGAGGCTAAACAATTCGTAAATGGTGCTTATTCAGTCAGTTGAGCTTTTCGTTGACTCCACATCTTGCTATGACTTTAAAATTTAAAACGCCAGTCATGTGTGAATATTATAATTATTTTTTAAAAATATTTCAACATTTTTTAAAACAAATGTATAAATGGACGATTTTTAAAAAAATGTAGACTTATGTTAGGGTTTGGTTTGGAAATCCCGTGTCGATGCGCATGTTAGTGTTTGCCATAAGGCTCGAGAAGAGAACTTTGGTCACAAGCTAGCACCACCAAAGCGAGCTTTTTAGCTCAAACATTTCGTGGATCCTCCTCATACTGATTGTTTTAACATGTAGTAAACAATGCGAAACAACTTGATAAAATGATGACGATACACCAATCCATTATTTCCGTCAAGCTCGGTCATATACTTAATCACTCAGTATTTTGTAACGTTATTACTATTGGTTGATGAAAAATTAAAAAAAAAAACAATTAAAAAAAAAAAATGAGTGTGGGAATTAACCCTGCGCGTCTGGTAGAGCTGATAACTTAGAGCAGAAGAGAAAAACTTCAACGACATCTCCCTGAACCATTATCATGGCCATGCTGACAAGGGTTGTAAACAACGTGGACTGTAGCCAACAGATAGCTACGGGTATGGCCATAATATCTTTGCTCTGTAGACTCTCTTCGGATAAAGAATGATATTGTTTTATACATACCACCCCACCCCATAAATAACACCAACATGCTTTCTGGGTCGGCGTTATTTAAAAAAAAAAAAGAAAGATTTTATTCTCACTACTTTTTATTGCCCCACAATCTGATACTGTTTTGGTTTTTTTTTTTACTGCGTGATACAGCTGCATATCTTGTTAGCTTCATTTAACCCAAATAGCAGGTAGTTTTTTGTTGTTTTTTTGGTTTAAATTATTTAATTTTTGAGGGTGTTGGCATGGTGATTGGTTGACTTGGAGATCGACAGATTGGTATTCTATTCTTTTCAATTTATTTTTCGTGAAAAGGGAATGTTTCTTTTGAAATATAACTTTAGGGTAATATTCGACCCTGAACTGTTTAAGGCCTTTGATTGGTAGCTACTGCTGACGCTGAGAGCGATGAGAACCATTGATGAAAGCTAAACTTTCAGATTTCATAGCCTTTAAATTTAATTCTTTAATATTTATCCGAGGTCCACATTTTTTTTCTCCATGACTTCGACTTACTCTACCGAGGACCAAAAATTAAAAAAAAAATTAAAAATTAGAGAAGGCTCCTCGCAGTCTCACGGGTCCCAATTCTGTTTAAACATTTGAAGTCCACTTCCTGGCCACATGTTTGGGTTGTTTGTCGGTTTGCAAATGTCCGCGGGGACGTCGTCTATTAGCACAGTGGATTCCCTGCAGCCAGGCTGGACGGCAGCTATTAGCACAGTGGATTCCCTGCACCCGACGGGGGTGGGGTGGTAGCTTTTAGCACAGTAGATTCCCTGCAGCCGGCCTGGGACGTCAGCTATTAGCACAGTGGATTCCCTGCATCCAGCCTGGGACGTCAGCTATTAACACAGTGGATTCCCTGCATCCAGCCTGGGACGTCAGCTATTAACACAGTTGATTCCCTGCATCCAGTCTGAGATGTCAGCTATTAGCACAGTGGATTCCCTGCAGCCGGCCTTGGACGTCAGCTATTAGCACAGTGGATTCCCTGCATCCAAAGATTCCCTGCAGCCGGCCTGGGACGTCAGCTATTAGCACAGTGGATTCCCTGCATCCAGCCTGGGACGTCAGCTATTAACACAGTGGATTCCCTGCATCCAGCCTGGGACGTCAGCTATTAGCACAGTTGATTCCCTGCATCCAGTCTGGGATGTCAGCTATTAGCACAGTGGATTCCCTGCATCCGGCCTGGGACGTCAGCTATTAGCACAGTGGAGTCCCTGCATCCAGTCTGGGGTGTCAGCTAGTAGCACAGCGGATTCCCTGCATCCAGTCTGGGATGTCAGCTATTAGCACAGCGCATTCCCTGCATCCAGTCTGGGACGTCAGCTATTAGCACAGTGGATTCCCTGCATCCAGTCTGGGGCGTCAGCTATTAGCACAGTGGATTCCCTGCATCCAGTCTGGGATGTCAGCTATTAGCACAGTGGATTCCCTGCATCCAGTCTGGGATGTCAGCTATCAGCACTGCGGATTCCCTGCATCCAGTCTGGGACGTCAGCTATTAGCACAGTGGATTCCCTGCATCCAGTCTGGGATTTCAGCTATTAGCACTGCGGATTCCCTGCATCCAGTCTGGGATGTCAGCTATTAGCACAGTTGATTCCCTGCATCCAGTCTGGGATGTCAGCTATTAGCACAGTGGATTCCCTGCATCCAGTCTGGGATGTCAGCTATTAGCACAGTGGATTCCCTGCATCCAGCCTGGGACGTCAGCTATTAGCACAGTGGATTCCCTGCATCCAGCCTGGGGCGTCAGCTATTAGCACAGTGGATTCCCTGCATTCAGTCTGGGATGTCAGCTATTAGCACAGTGGATTCCCTGCATCCAGCCTGGGGCGTCAGCTATTAGCACAGTGGATTCCCTGCATCCAGCCTGGGGCGTCAGCTATTAGAACAGTTGATTCCCCGCAGCCGGCCTGGGATATCTTGGGGAAATCAAATTGCATTTACCCACCAAGACATGTCGTAATTAAAGATATTTTCTTTTTGTCTTCGGTAAATGGCTAAATGGGTAACTGAGACAAGTTAGTAGCCACGATGAACTATCACCCTCGTTTTTTGCTCTATTAGTACCGGGGTATTCAGAAAAGATTTGTGCGGGGAAGCTTGAAGTATAAAAATTAAAAAAATAAATAAAAATGGCGTATTTGTATAAAGATAGATTAAGTTGTAGATAACATCTCAGCTCATAGATACAATTCCATTCCCACCCTCCCACACCAAAAAGACAACAGAAATGTTTATATATTTTTAAAAATTGTTGTTTCTCTCTAATTCTGTTTCTCTTAAAATCTAGTGACTCTCTCTATCACTATCACGACACATTGGTCTAGTCACCATAAGGCCGCAGCCCGTCCCACCACCACGTCCCACACATACTCCCCGACTGTCAAGTTTTATTTTCCGCCACTGCTCTATATCCATTCAAACTGGAAACACACTGATTCTCCCCCCCCCCCCCCCCCCTTCTTGGGAGCCCCCCCCCCCCCCCCCCCCCCCCTTTTGTGTGAAGACCTTCCCCAACCCCGACCCCGTTGATCACGGCTCATATCACCTGTCACACCGTGTTCCTACATGTTCTTTTTGGTCAGCCGGACCACCCGTTCCCTTTGTCGAGCCCAGGCCATTGTTGTACAAAGCGGAATTTCTTTCTTTCTCTCTCGCCCTGCCCTCCCTGTCACATCCTTGCACCTTTCATCAGCCTGGCCCACTTCTCATGCCTCGGAGGACCAAACACGAGGAAAAAAGGTAACTGACGTGCTGCAGAAGTCACGTCCTTGGCGAATCTCGGGGATGGGGAGGAAACCTGTCTTTTTGAGGAGGACCCCCCTGTCTTTGTTGAGGAGGACCCCCTGTCTTTGTTAAGGAGGACCCCTGTCTTTGTTGAGGAGGACCCCCGCCTTTGTTGAGGAGGGCCCCCCTGTCTTTGTTAAGGAGGACCCCCGTGTTTGTTGAGGAGGACCTCCTGTCTTTGTTAAGGAGGACCCCCGCATTTGTTGAGGAAGACCCCCCTGTCTTTGTTAAGGAGGACCCCTGTCTTTGTTAAGGAGGACCCCCGTGTTTGTTGAGGAGGACCCCCCTGTCTTTGTTAAGGAGGACCCCCGTGTTTGTTGAGGAGGACCCTTGTCTTTGTTGAGGAGGACCCCCGTGTTTGTTAAGGAGGACCCCCGCCTTTGTCGAGGAGGACCCCTGTCTTTGTCGAGGAGGACCCCTGACTTTGTCGAGGAGGACCCTTGTCTTTGTTGAGGAGGAACCCTGTCTTTGTTGAGGAGGAACCCTGTATTTGTTGAGGGTCTTCTGTTTTCTGTTAGCCCTGTCCATGTTGGACCAGACAATCTTGAGTCCAAACAACGGAATTTAGGTTAGTTTGTTTTATGAAATTTTAAGTTAAACATAAATTTCACCGGGAGCTGAGTAATCAATCAAAGGACTCATACTCCAGAACTATAACGTGGTCTTGTATGCCGTCATAGCACCGAAAAAAAAAAGAAGGAAGAATGGCATCACTCACATTTTGTAATAAAAAAAAAAAAAAAAAACAACAAAAAATAAACAAGTTTCTATCAACCCCTTCTACATTTGCGATGTTGTAGGCTACAATGTGGTATACAGCACAAAAGCAGCTTCGAACCAATCAAAATTAATTGGATGTCATTTACCAATATGTAAATACGTGCAGAAAAATGTGCCTATTGGAAATTTCACCAGTACTCCAGCATCACCAGTCTTTGAATTGACCCGTGAAGTCCAACCTGTTATTTGTGGGAATAGCTACGTCATTAAACTTAATTAGCACGACTTTGAGTTTTGATGACCTTATCCGACCTTGGGTTGTCATGGAAATGTAGAATACGCATAGAAAGAAAGATTCCCCAGGTACTTTCTGGTGATAGGTGCCTCCCCACCCCACCCCAATCTACTTCTTTTTCTTTTTTCTTTCTCTTTCTCAATCGACACTGCGACAAGGCTTGGGGGCCATTTTAGGTCAAGTTTAGAGATGACCTGACTCCGAAGTGACCCTGACTGGGTAAAATTGTGTTAGTTCACCGGCGGTTTGGGGGGAAGGGGTTCGGGGGAGGGGGGAGGGGGTGCGCTTTTGGTTGGTTAGGTATTAGTGGCGCCGGAAGCGGTCTTTGTCTGGGGGGGAGTAATTATCCGCCGGTCACTTCTAAATGGGTCTTTCGTTACCACAAATACCCGATCTCGACTTAGGTTCTCTTAGGTCAGGCAACCCTGTAATCAGTGATCGTGTTTTTTTGGGTTGGTATTAAATGAAAAACAAAGGAACCAAATGTTCCTTCAATTTTAATTCACCGCAAAAATTATCATGACTGCTATTCTGTGTCTATGCAGTTATATCCGGTTTGATAAATACAACTGCTTCTGTAGACACCATGAATTCTTTGACAATTTCTGCCTTAGTTCACAATGAAGTCAGTTGTACCTTGTTTCTACAACAACACGTTATTAGACATTTCATGCTGTCAGACAATGTGCTAAAAACCACGAAGTTAAACGGAATGCCAATACTCATTTCATCGAACATACGTAAAAATTGGCAAAAGAGAGAAACCATGGCACACACATGACTTATGCTCGATTCTTATACGTGTGCGAGTTCATGTGACGTCGACGTGTTAAGCAAATGGTTTGAATGTCTACAACGCCATTCTAGACGATATTGTTCAAACTTGGCCAACCACAGTAGCGGAGGACTTTAAAAGAAGTAAATATGTTTTAATGCAAAAAGAACATTTGTTTTATTGGAAGTGTGAAGTGTTTGAAGGGAAATGTCAAACAATGGATCATGTACAATATTTGTTTGCGTTGATTTAAACGTTTTTATTCAAAAGAGCATTTGTTGTATTGGAAGTGTGAAGAATAATAATTTTTGCGGTGAATTAAAATTGAAGTACCGAACATTTACATACCGGCATGACAATAAAATCATCTTTGTTTACAGTGCATTTTGGTTACATTTGATTTTCATAAAAGTTCTAGACAGTATTCAATGCTAATTGTATTATATATGTATATTAAATTTAAAAAAAATAACAACAGGTAAATAAAATTTGTGAAAATCATCCTCATGACACAATGTAATGACAAAATGGCAGGGTTGAAGGTATGCCATAAGGATAGATAAAAAGTAATCCAATGGCTTGAAAAGAGTGGCATATGCATGGACAATAATAATAATAATAAAGTTCATTTCAAAAACACGCATCTATAATTTACCACATTTAAAACAAACGCAACAGTACAAAAACTAATTACAAGCATACAAGCTATAGGCGTGTGTAGAGACCGACCGAAAGTGATTTTCTGATTTCGGCCGAAGCCGAAAATAGGCCGAAAGTTTAAAATGACTTTCGGCCGAAACCGAAAAAAGGCCGAAGGTTTAAAAATGACTTTCGGCCGAAACCGAAAAAAGGCCGAATATTAAAAATGAATTTCGGCCGAAACCGAAGCCGAAGCCGAAACCGAAAATGTAATATTAAGTTATTTTGAAATTCGATCTCGCATACATCTGCATACATCGAAAATGATGAGGGAAAGTATAAATATTTAAATTCTTTTTATTAAAAATGAGATAATCGTGAATATTAATAAATAAACATCTAAAATAGGGGTCTCAAACTCGCGGCCCGCAAGCCATTTGTGACCCGCAAGACGATATTTTTCGGCCCGCTACATGACGGAAAAATTTAGTGTAAATGTGCCGGCCCGTTTCCCTCATTCTCATATCTATAACGTGATTCTCCGCGACGGTTTCAGTCGAATCACACCGACTGTCTAATTCTGATTATTTTTTATATATTTTTGTATGCAACAGTGAGTAGGCGGATGAAAGTGAATCCTAGTTCTTGAGAACCCTTAATGATTTTATTGTTATTTATAAAGGTTGAGCAGATTGTAACAGTTGTAATCGCTTTTTTTTTGGATTACTTGATGCGGCCCACTCTCATTCAGACACTACCTCCTGCGCCCCCCCCCCCTGATGATTTTAGTTTGAGACCCTTGATCTAGTCTAATGAATTTTAATATAAATGTAATTTAAATTGCTTTACAATTTTTTTTTAAAATTAGTATGGTAAGAGAAAATTTGGCTAAAATTGGGGGGGGGGGAATTAATGCAAATATTATTTTTTTAAACTGGGTCTCTAAAAATTGTGGTTCTAAAAGATCGCTTAATTTGTTTTTAAAGATCGTTTTGTTGGTTGTTATTGATTGGTTAGTTTGTTCTTAAAGATCGGTGAGTTTGTTCATAAAGATCGCATAGTTTATTCTAAAATATTGCTTAGTTTAATCTTAAAGATCGCTTAGTTTGTTGTTAAAGATCGCTTAGTTTGTTGTTAAAGATCGTTTAGTTTGTTCTTAAAGATCGCTTAGTTTGTTGTTAAAGATCGTTTAGTTTGTTGTTAAAGATCGTTTAGTTTGTTCTTAAAGATCGTTTAGTTTGTTGTTAAAGATAGTTTAGTTTGTTCTTAAAGATCTCTTAGTTTGTTGTTAAAGATCGTCCAGTTTTTGTTAATGATTGCTTTATTTGTTCTTAAAGATCGTTTAGTTTGTTCATAAAGATCGCTTAGTTTGTTGTTAAAGATCGCTTAGATTTTGTTAAAGATCGCTTAGTTTTTTCATAAATATCGCTTAGTTGTTCTCAGATAATTGTTTTTGTTCCTTAAGATCAATATTTTTTTGTTCTTTAAGATCTTTTAGTTTGTTCCTAAAGAAAATTTAATTTTCTGTTAGAGATCGCTTAGTTTATTCTTATAAATCATTTAGTTTATTATTAAATATCTGTTTTTTTTCTTAAAGATTATTTATTTCGGTCTTAAAAATCGTTTCGTTTGTTCTTTAAGATCGTTTAGTTTGTTATTAAAGATCGCTTAGATTGTTCTTAAAGATCGCTTAGTTTGTTTTAAAGATCGTTTAGTTTGCTCTTAAATGTCCCTTAGTTTGTTGTTAAATATCGTTTAGTTTGTTCTCAACGATCGCTTAATTTGTTCTTAAATGACGCTTAATTTGTTGTTAAATATCGCTTTCGCTGAGTATTAAATGACCAAAAACTAGAGTTACTTTCGGCCGGTGGCCGAAAGTCTAAGTCAATTTCGGCCGAAACCGAAGAAAAACCGAAAGTTAACTTTTCTCTTGCGGCCGAAACCGAAATAAAGCCGAAAGTTAACTTTTCAGTTTCGGTCGAAACCGAAACTTGGCCGAAAGTGATCAAATGGCCACTTTCGGCGCCGAAACCGAAGCTGAAGCCGAAATTCGGTCGGTCTCTAGGCGTGTGTCTTGTGTCAAGTAGATCAGCGAGGAGATCACTTTTGGTTAGACATTGACGAACCGTTGATTTCAAGCAATTGCCTGGCGATTTTACTTAGCCTGAGAATACTTATCTTATGCCATCAATTATGTCTCTTACATTCGCTCCCAACGCCTTTGGTATTAACTTTCATCCACCACTGAGGGGGAAAAAAAAGGGGGGGGATGGTCACTGTGGTACTCTCTCTCAACTTTTGTACAAAGTTGGCAACCATGATCCCCGCGTCACGTGACCACTGCTCTATTAATCTTGTATTTGGGTTCTTGGGACAAGACTGTTCTACAATTGGAAACGGAAAGAGTATATTTGTGCACAGCAGATAGTGCGTACCGCGGTCGTGTTAATAAGTTCCTGGTAGTCTGATCGTGACCGTGCTGCGGGCCCTCGCAAACAATAAGCCCTCGTCCGTCAAGTGCTGAACAATAAAAGAACTGTAGTAGGGCTTTTGTTTCAAGTGCCGCGTAAGGGTTTGCATAGAGTGAGTCCACTGATACGACCCCAGCAATCCTTTGGTCCTACCACAGACCACCCTCCTATCCCACCTCCCCTCAAAACGCCAGTGCTTGATACACATGTGAGAAGAGTCGTAATCGGAAGTATTGAATGCTAATACCAGCATTGATCATTCATGTTATATATGCGCAAAGCCAGTTTTATCAGTTGTTTGTATATATTAAGTTTTTATATATATTCACCTCTATTGGCAGTGAGTATCAGCACAACGAATTCCTTTGATGAGCAGCACTGTCATAGACGTGATAAATTCTCAGCATCCGTCAGTAAAACCCACACAGTTAGCTTTAAAACCTATTTTATACAATTATTATTTAGTTTCAAACTATTTGTAAGCCTCCCGCCCACTTGAATCCACACACTCCGTACATCGTAGTGGTATATTAATTGTTATTATAAGGGGTTTTATAGAGCGTGGTAACCCCCCCCCCCCCCACCCCTGGGGCGGGGTCCCCCCCCCGTACAAAAAAATTTAAAAAAAAAAATAAGAAATTAAAAAAAATAAATAAAA
>CAXITT010000082.1:495337-508052 GCA_964033795.1 Lymnaea stagnalis
TCCCTTGAGTGACATCGGCCATGTCACAGACACCATTATTCACTCACTTGAGTGACAACGGCCATGTCACAGACACCATTATTCACTCCCTTGAGTGACATCGGCCATGTCACAGACACCATTATTCACTCCCTCGAGTGACATCAGCCATGTCACAGACACCGTTATTCACACCCTTGAGTGACATCGGCCATGTCACAGACACCATTATTCACACCCTTGAGTCACATCGGCCATGTCACAGACACCATTATTCACTCCCTTGAGTGACATCGGCCATGTCACAGACATCATTATTCACTCCCTCGAGTGACATCGGCCATGTCACAGACATCATTATTCACTCCCTCGAGTGACATCAGCCATGTCACAGACACCGTTATTCACACCCTTGAGTGACATCGGCCATGTCACAGATACCTTTATTCATTCACGAGAGTGACGCCGGCCATGTCACAGACACCTCAGTTTAAACTCAGTTTATCGTCTGGGTTTTGATGTTACTACCAGTCTCTCTGGTATACTCCTCTGTATTCTGACTTCTGGGCGACTTGGGCATGGGCTTTGGCTGATTATAATCGCTGGCGTCCAACTCATCCGGGAGGTCCTAAACTTAATACTGTCGGAGAAACCAGTCCCCGCCGTCGCTAGATGCGAGAATCTATTAACTATGACCTCCTCTCAGCCCCATCGTCACACTCAAATCAGTTTACAGCCGACCTATACAAGGCACCAAAAACAATGGATACGTGGGCTGCATCTCTACTCTGACATTGTTATTCGCGCCCCCCCCCTCCCCCCGTGATCACAGTCGCCCTGTGGCAAAAGTTACGTAGCATACAAGAATTAATGTCCCAGTCGCCCTGTGACACAAGTTACATAAAGTAAAAATAACTAATTTCACCCCCACCATGTGACACAAGTGACATGAAGTGTAAGGACTAAGGCTAAATTGTCAAAATTCAAGAAGGAAAGTAACAATAACAAAGAAACAAGGTGAAATTAAGTACTAGTTGTAGTAGTACATTGATCAAATTGATGACTACTAGTAGTACATTGATCAAATTGATGACTACCAGTAGTGCATTGATCAAATTGATGACTACTAGTAGTACATTGATCAAATTGATGACTACTAGTAGTGCATTGATCAAATTGATGACTACTAGAAGTACATTGATCAAATTGATGACTACTAGTAGTGCATTGATCAAATTGAGGACTACTAGTAGTACATTGATCAAATTGATGACAACTAGTAGTGCATTGATCAAATTGAGGACTACTAGTAGTACAATGATCAAATTGATGACTACTAGTAGTGCATTGATCAAATTGATGACTACTAGTAGTACATTGATCAAATTGATGACTACTAGTAGTACATTGATCAAATTGATGACTACTAGTAGTACATTGATCAAATTGATGACAACTAGTAGTGCATTGATCAAATTGAGGACTACTAGTAGTACAATGATCAAATTGATGACTACTAGTAGTGCATTGATCAAATTGATGACTACTAGTAGTACATTGATCAAATTGATGACTACTAGTAGTACATTGATCAAATTGAGGACTACTAGTAGTACATTGATCAAATTGATGACTACTAGTAGTGCATTGATCAAATTGATGACTACTAGAAGTACATTGATCAAATTGATAACTACTAGTAGTGCATTGATTAAATTGAGGACTACTAGTAGTACATTGATCAAATTGAGGACTACTAGTAGTTCATTGATCAAATTGAGGACTTCTAGTAGTTCACTGATCAAATTGATGACTGCGAGTAGTATATTGAGAGAGAGAGAGAGAGAGAGAGACAGAGAGAGAGACACAGAGAGACACACACACACACACACAGACAGAGAGAGAGACACACAGAGAGAGACAGAGACAGAGGGAGAGACAGAGAGAGAGACACACACACAGAGAGAGAGACATAGAGAGAGACAGGGAGAGACAGAGAAAGATAAAGATGAGGTACTTAACGGCCGAGAACTTTTTTTGTTGTGTGGAAAAAACACTATATTACAACCGTTTTTGTTTTTCCCTGATAATCTCGTTCCACTTGTGTTAAGACAATTTATTATGCTTGAATAACAGAACAGCTGAACAGGGGAAACGTCATGGGATTGGGTTTTTTTCTCTTTTTTTTTGGTTGGGGGTGGGGTGTTGTAAATTTAAAAATAATAATTTTTTTTTTTAGCCAAAGCTCCTATTTGCGCATGTCTAATTTTTATTTTTTCCTCTATTGTATAAATATTTGTAGGGGTTTCAACTGAGTTGGCAGATTTTGGTTGGTCAAATTTTGAGGCTGGGCCGGGCTAAGATTATGTCTTGAGATTGCGCATTAACGTGTGCACGGGCTGTGTGAGAAACGGCGCCAGGACAAGGGGCTTTCTTTCTTGTCGTATCTCAGATTACCTTCCCCTGATAAACTTATACACACAAGGCCAGCATCTCCTTACCTCCCTCCCTCCTTCCTCCTCTTGATTGTTTGCTATCCTGGTTTCCATTCCTGACTGGGGGAGCATTAAGCTTGGCAACCCGGTGGTGGTGGTGGTGGTTGGGGGGGGGGCGACTATCTTGAAGCTTCACCGAGAGGGTATGATAAAGTGGACATGTATGTGGCGTCACTAAATCGCGTGTTGTGAAGAAGTCATCATCGCTGTGTGGAGACCGATTCTTAATTTTTGGACGTGGGTTGTGGGGTGGGGATCAGGGGGGTGGCGTAAGACGTCACGGGTTGCGGCGCCTGCTTTCAAACAAAAGATAAAACTTGTACGCGCGGTGACGTTAATCAAAACTTTATTTTAATAGTTTTTTTTTTTTTTTTTGCACTCTCCTTGCACCAAATGTGAGGGGTGTGAAATCCGGTTTATCCCATTCAACAAATGTAGCTATTTAATTTTTGGGGGCGACGAATGTAGCTATTCACTTTGTGGGGTGACGAATTTAGCTATTTAGTTTGTGGGGACATGAATGTTGGTATTTAGTTTATAGGACAACGAATATAACATATTTTCTTTGTGATAGACTGATTTGTGACAAGCTGATTTCTGATAGACTGTTTTGTGCAAACTGATTTTGTGATAGACTGATTTGTGACAAACTGATCTGTGATAGACTGATTTGTGACAAACTGATTTGTGATAGACTGATTTGTGACAAACTGATTTGCGATAGACTGATTTGTGACAAACTGATTTGTGATTGACTGATTTGTGACAAACTGATTTTGTGATAGACTGATTTTTGACAAACTGATTTGTGATAGACTGATTTGTGACAAACTGATTTGTGATTGACTGATTTGTGACAAACTGATTTTGTGATAGACTGATTTTTGACAAACTGATTTGTGATAGACTGATTTGTGACAAACTGATTTGTGATAGACTGATTTGTGACAAACTGATTTGTGATTGACTGATTTGTGACAAACTGATTTTGTGATAGACTGATTTGTGACAAACTGATTTGTGATTGACTGATTTGTGACAAACTGATTTTGTGATAGACTGATTTGTGACAAACTGATTTGTGATAGACTGATTTGTGACAAACTGATTTGCGATAGACTGATTTGTGACAAACTGATTTGTGATTGACTGATTTGTGACAAACTGATTTTGTGATAGACTGATTTTTGACAAACTGATTTGTGATAGACTGATTTGTGACAAACTGATTTGTGATTGACTGATTTGTGACAAACTGATTTTGTGATAGACTGATTTTTGACAAACTGATTTGTGATAGACTGATTTGTGACAAACTGATTTGTGATAGACTGATTTGTGACAAACTGATTTGTGATTGACTGATTTGTGACAAACTGATTTGTGATAGACTGATTTGTGACAAACTGATTTGTGATAGACTGATTTGTGACAAACTGATTTATGATAGACTGATTTGTGACAAACTGATTTGTGATAGACTGATTTGTGACAAACTGATTTGTGATAGACTGATTTGTGACAAACTGATTTGTGATTGACTGATTTGTGATAGACTGATTTGTGACAAACTGATTTGTGATTGACTGATTTGTGACAAACTGATTTGTGATAGACTGATTTGTGACAAACTGATTTGTGACAAACTGATTTGTGACAAACTGATTTGTGACAAACTGATTTGTGATTGACTGATTTGTGATAGACTGATTTGTGACAAACTGATTTGTGATTGACTGATTTGTGACAAACTGATTTGTGATAGACTGATTTGTGACAAACTGATTTGTGATTGACTGATTTGTGACAAACTGATTTGTGATAGCCTGATTTGTGACAAACTGATTTGTGATTGACTGATTTGTGACAAACTGATTTGTGATTGACTGATTTGTGACAAACTGATTTGTGATTGACTGATTTGTGACAAACTGATTTGTGATAGACTGATTTGTGACAAACTGATTTGTGATTGACTGATATACCGTTATCTGCTTAGTTCGTCGCACAGCTAGTATAAAATATCGAATTATTTAGAGCAGTGATTCTTAACCCTGGGTTCGATCGAACAAAAGTCTCACGGGTTCGGCGGAGGTCCAAAAAAATTAGAAGGAAAAAAACAACATATATTATATTTTTTTTTCTAATAAGAAGGGTTCGGTAAATGCGCATATGAAACTGATGGGGTTCAGAACCTCCAACAAGGTTAAGAACCACTGATTTAGAGTTTAGAACAAATTAATCTAGGTTCGTCTCAGCCTTTATACATGCGGTCGAAACCGAATCTATCTAATGCACTGGAATGCTTCACTCTATCGGAGAATAGTGTAGTTTTTTTTTTCCACATTAATTTAGGACATTAGGAAATAGTGATGCCGTCATCCAGGGCTTACGCGTGAGGCTAGCAGAGAAGCAGTACAATCAAAGGCGGTATCGTATCGGTCGGTGCCACAAAGACGACACCTGCCCCCCCGGGCCTCCATGCGCAGTCACATTTCTAAGGACAAAGCAAGCATCGAAAAGAATCTTAATAAATTTTTTTTTTTAAAAGACACATTATTATTATTTGCTCTTCCTAGTCTTTTCCCCCCCCCCCCCCCGGATTGCTGACCTATCAATGAAATATTGAGTGTGTCACCTAGACACTCATGGGGGTCCGGCTATGTCGATGCAAGCCAACTCTCTCGCGTGGGTGAACTACTTCAGTACCGTACAACAGAAACAAATTATATGTTAACACTAAATATATATATATAATAAATGCCCTTGTTCTCGGTCATTTGGAGGTCGCAATTCAGAAAGCTTCCGCCTTTTCAACGGAATCCTTTGTTTTACTCAGATGTGCTGGATTGGGTTGATGTTTGTGTCCTTTGTGTAGATAATTATTTAAACTTACATGAAATGTATCGTCTCATTTCCATTTCACTTGGTCATCGTGTGACTAACGTCTAGGCTCATTAATTGGATTCGGGGTATTACAAATGGTTCAGAATTCTGATAGTAAAATGTATCCAAATAAATGTTAAAAAAAAAAAAGGGGGGGGGGGGGGGGGGGGATGTAATTGATCAATATAAATACCGGTATTTCTATCCGATGAATGTATAACTGCTGCGTTGAGTTGAGGGTATTGGACTAATGCCTTGAGGATATTGGACTACTGCGTTTAGGGTATTGGACTGCTGCGTTGAGGGTATTGAGTTACTGCGCTGAGGGCATTGAACTACTGCGCTGAGGTTATGGAACTACTACGTTGAGGGTATTGAACTGCTGCTTTGAAGGTATTGAACTGCTACGTTGAGGGTATCAACTACTGCGATGAGGGTATTAACTACTGCGTTGAGGGTATTAACTACTGCGTTAAGGGTATTGAACTACTGCGTTGAGGGTATCAACTGCTGCGATGAAGTTATTGAACTGCTGCATTACTGCCGCAGTACCACTCTTTGATCTTTAACTCCATTACAGGATGAGTTTTGTTAATAGGCACACATGGTTAGGTAACCCAACTGTTGATACAGTTTCCCTCATACTACGCACCCACTCATCCTAAGTAACACACACTTTTACTGTAACACACACTCACCCACTCACTAACCCACCATACCAAACAGTCACGGCAACAAACACCCATTCACCCACATACAAACACATATACAGTAAAACTCTTCATTACACACGCACACACACACACTCACCGTAACACACACACACACTCAGATGCTTGGACGTCATCCTGATATCGCTATGACGAGACTTATAACTTAATGGCTGGGGGCTCCGGTGGTCCGAAATGTCAAATTAATCATGGTCTTTCGAAAGACGTGAGCATTTCTTCAACCTTGAGCCCATTTGTTACATTCCCCCCCTCCCCCCCCCAATTGTCCAGTTTACCCCCACTCCCCAAATCAAATGTCACTGAGACCTAACACTGTTTTCTTGGATAAGGATTAAGGTGGTGGGGGGCTAGAACAACAAGATGTTAGTTATGTTTGTTGGGTAACTACTGCCCCTAGGGGCTTTGAGTTCTGGAGTTATCCTCTGAGACTACCGCAGAATCCAGATTCTTACGAGATTGCTGTGAGATTCACGTGGCCCGGTAGGAAGGAGAATGAGGCTCGGTTCTTCTGTGCCCGACTCAAAACTTACACGTATCAGATTTCTTTGTAGTTGAGATGTCTCGACTGAGAGCTCAAAATCATTTTAAATGCAATCATGGCACACCTGCCGGTGAAGTTTCAGAGCAAACATCATTGTCACAGGAGCAGTGTGTAACATCAATGTACATTACACTGAAGACGTTCACATCGTACTGTTCAATTATGCTGGCAAATTATGTAAAAAAAATATAAAGGGACTGTATTTTATATGATTAACTAACATACAGCCGAACATATGTTTCCGGACAAAGTAGTTGGGTATAGTGGTACGCAAGTTTCTGGATTGCAACATTTGATGTTGTTATTTGAAGTTTTTGTTATGTGGGTTTGGTCTCCATAGTAACAATATAATTCTTCACCAAGTTCGCCTGTACAGCTCTGATGTAGAGTTTAGACGAAAAGAAAACCTGTGTTACGGTATCAATGTGTTCTTACGGTACCTTTGTTTGTATAGTGCCTAAGGTCAACATGAACCGAAAATGTGTTTGCTGAGAAACAACGTCGATTAATTATTGAGCTTAATCTCGTGATTACATATTGGTGTATCAAAGACCTCACACACTGCTGATATAACATAGCCGTACACATCGCTGTAATAACCCAGGTCTCACATATTAGTGTATCAAAGACCTCACACACTGCTGATATAACATAGCCGTACACATCGCTGTAACGACCCAGGTCTCACATATTGGTGTCGTATTAAAGACCTCACACACTGCTAATATAACATAGCCGTACACATCGCTGCAATAACCCAGGTATCACACATTGGTGTCGTATTAAAGACCTCACACGCTGCGATTATAACATAGCCTTACACATCGCTGTAATAACCCAGGTCTCACATATTGGTGTCGTACCAAAGACCTCACACACTGCTGATATAACATAGCCTTACACATCGCTGTAATAAACCAGGTCTCACATATTGGTGTCGTATCAAAGTAATTTCTACAACCGTACCCATGGCTGTTAATACAACGGGGCCAAAACTTATTAAAATGGCCGCCAGTCAGAACACCACCCCCCCCCCCCCCCCCCCGCGCCGACTGCGCTTCGTTTACTCAACTTGCGGGCACCATAGCACACCCATTTGGTCTTCTGATTCATTCCATTTGAATCTATTGTCTCTCTACTGGTGGATTTACGCTCACTCAAACAGGTTTCTGTGGCATAATGTTAATACTCGATCGTACATTTATACGCCATCGTAAACCAATGAAATGTAATGGCGATCACGTCAACACAAAAAGCGGTCCACACCCTGTCCTTTATATATTCACACTGTTCTCTTTAGTTACAATGTTTGGTGACTTGGGTATTCTACCATTCCTACCATTCAATACTGTACGGTATTTTAACCACTGACAAGCCTCCCTACTTCTTATCACATGAAATCTTCACTTGGTACGTCTAAACGCTCACTCATCCTGCTCAGCCTGCTCATCCTGCTCAGCCTGCTGTCATGCTTTTACCGACATTTTTTCTTAAACAAAATCACTCGCTCTGTATACATTTACTGCCACACCCCCTACCCCGTTCTCTCTTTCTCTCTCTCGTTCTCTCAGACATTTCAAACAACCCCCGTCTCTTTACACCCCCGCATCACTACTTAACAAGCCACGCCCTTCCTTGCCTCCCACCCAGTTATCACTAATATTTACTCCTTTCCATTCCGTGCTGCTGAAGGTCTTCAACATATCTTCCACGGCCAGAGAGGGAAATTTGGGGTAAAAATAGAGAAGAAAGAAAGAAAACGGCATGGGGGGGGGAGCATTTAGAATTTTCAAGGGAGGCACCGTCATGTGATTGAACGAATCCCGTCTTTTAAACTATAATCCTAGCTTATTTTTGGCATCTTGTCGGGTATATGGACTTGTTTAGGTGGCTGGGTCACCTGTGCCATGGCGTCGTCTCCCGTGTGGATGCGCCGCTGCCTAAACCGTGTTCAAGTAAAAGGCAAGAGTCGCTTCAATATGTTTGACGAGATAACTCTGGAATACAGCAATCGTGAATTGTAGGGGGAGATAAACGTGTACTGTGTGTTTGTGTGTGTGGTGGGGGGGGGGGGGGTCGTAAACCCTCGCTGTCACTAGGTATGACGTTTTAATCTGGGACTGACACATTTAATTCAACAGCGTGTCACGCAGCAGCGGTCTCTACTTTAAATAGAGATGAACAAAAAAAGAAGTGATTTTTAAACTTGTGATTTGATAGCAAATTGTTCAGTTAAATAGCGGTGGGGATATTGGCACCGAGGCTGAAGAAGAGGTACCTAGCCTTTTAAAAAAGTAATACATGCGTGGAACCCCGCTTTGACGCGAAATAAGATAAATCGCGGTCCTGACATGACTTCCGAAATTTCGTCCAATTCGTTCGCTCATATTATACTGCCCCGCTTTTAATGCACACCGATATTATGGACCCCAGACATTATCGTGTTATAGCGGGGATCTCCTGTAATTGGTTTAGAATAGTCATACGTAGTAATGTAAGCATTGTTACAGCAATTCCAGAGTTATTTTTGTAAAAAAGGTACTGATCCGACTCTGAACAGCAGAATAGTTCTCGGGTGAGATTCCACTGCGATGCTTCATTCCAAATGTAGAGTGAGGTTTTATATTGTAAAGTACATTGTGGAGGAAGCAAACTCGAAAGGTAAAAAAAAATATTTGTTAATGTGTGATGCCAGGTTTTGTTGCTTCGGGCACGGGGAGAGGGTGGGGGGGGGCAAACATAGTGACAGTTCTTTTGGAAGCTTGTTCCAGTCCCTGCTTGTCTTTGGCAGGAATGAGCAGTTCCTATACTGTGTTCTTGCTGTTATGAGCCGGAACAGCCTGTCATGGCCTCGTCGCTGTCGGGGGTGGGGTGGAGAGGAGTTTCTGTTTGATACTGGAGCTGTAGACCAGCCCATTTTGGATCTTGTACATCATGGAGAGCCTAGATAGTCGTCGTCGTTCCTCCAATGATGACCAGCCCAGTGTTTCCAGCATGCTGCCAACACAAGAGGTGTTCCTGTAGCGGTAACTAACCTCCCCACCCCCCCCACCCCCTAAACACTCTTTATTTATGGGATAATGATTTTGTTATAAAGCATAGTGAAAGTAGCTTGTTTTGGGGGGGGGGACGTTCTCTTTTTGGCCATACCGGTTGGTCGCAAATAACATTTTTTTTTGTTATTTCTAATAATCTCTAAACTGGATTCCATGAGTCGAGTAGGGATAATTAAAACTGAGCCCTAGTTTTCTTACGTATGCGGAAAGGGAAGTGGGGAGGGGGGAGTACTAATTTAAATGCAAAGTGAGGACACATGCATTTTGAGCTCATTTTTTTATGGGGTTATGGTGAGAGACCAACTAGCAGAAAGGAAAGGGAAAGGAGATGGGACATAATGCGAGGGGCCATGGTGGGGGAGTGAGGAGATGGGAGTCAATTAGAGGGGTCATGGTGGGGGAGTGAGGAGATGGGAGACAATGAGAGGAGCCATGGTGGGCGAGTGAGGAGATGGGAGACAATGAGAGGGGCCATGGCGGGGGAGTGAGGAGATGGGAGACAATGAGAGGGGCCATGGTAGGGTGATGGGAGACAATGAGAAGGGCCATGGTGGGGAGACCCATAATTATTTATTAGATATCCAAAGCTGGGGAAATAGTGTTAAGAGGGAGAGCCCGAGAGATGGGGAGGAAAAATGTGCCCTGTACATCTGCTTTCAAGATGCAGGCGCCGTTAATTGTTGCCAAGAAAAGGAGACAGCTGGACAAGATACGTGACACGGAGAGTTGTGTGAGCGAGTGGAATAGCGCCGTCCTGTTGGTTATACTGTTACAGTGTTGCAGAGTGACATGTTACATTGTTACAGGGTAACATTACATTAGTGTGTACTTGGGGGCTAGGCGAGTGACATTACATTGGGGGAAAAAAGGCGCGCGCGTGTGTGTGGGGGGGGTGGGGGTAGGAAGAGTAAGATGTTTCTGAAACCGGTGATAATCATCCTGAAGGCACGAATTCTTTTTGTTTGTTTTGTGTTGGCTTAACCAGCTCACTGTCCTCTTTTTCACCGTCCTCCTTCTCCTGGTCCTCTTTCTCACCGTCCTCCTTCTCCTAGTCCTCTTTCTCACCGTCCTCCTTCTCCTGGTCCTCTTTCTCACCGTCCTCCTTCTCCTGGTCCTCTTTCTCACCGTCCTCCTTCTCCTAGTCCTCTTTCTCACCGTCATCCTTCTCCTGGTCCTCTTTCTCACCGTCCTCCTTCTCCTGGTCCTCTTTCTCACCGTCATCCTTCTCCTGGTCCTCTTTCTCACCGTCATCCGTCTCCTAGTCCTCTTTCTCACCGTCCTCCTTCTCCTGGTCCTCTTTCTCACCGTCATCCTTCTCCTAGTCCTCTTTCTCACCGTCATCCTTGTCCTGGTCCTCTTTTTCACCGTCATCCTTGTCCTGGTCCTCTTTCTCACCGTCCTCATTCTACTGGTCCTCTTTCTCAACGTCCTTCTTCTTCTGGTCCTCTTTCTCACCGCCCTCTGTGTCCTTGTTATGTATAACGTTTTAGACGATTTTCCCGTGCGTGAACTTTGCTTGACCTTAAATTAGATTATTAAGCAGACGCTGGCTTCATAGATGGGCGGGGCTAGTTCTTTTGATCTGTTGTGTTTACCAATTAAACATGGTTAGACTGTCTCCTAGTATCTTGTCGAATGATCTCGATTTGTTCTAGAAATGTAAACAAATGCTGAGTAGGTTCTGGAAGGCAGGGCTTACGCGTCGGTTGACCCACATGTATATAAGGGAGTGACAGATACGGAGAGACGGAGATTCAGATAGATATTATTAACTTTACGAGGCGTGTATTATTCTTTTTTTATTTGTGTGCTCATATGTGTTTATTTCGCATTCATCATTATTAATTGGCACATTGTATTAACTGTGTACCGGTACAAGATCTACCATACTGTAAGTTGATGATTTATAATTATATTTCTTTTGTTATGTTATTGTATTATTACTAAATTAAATCATATTGTAACTTGCAACTGTTTTGGGTGTCGTATCTTTATTATCGTATTTCTATGGTATCGTCCTTTGTTAGGCACTGTTTGAACGAGCCATAAAATTAAAAATAAGAGATTAATTTCTCACAAGAGAAGCCAGTGCGTAACAGTCCTGGTCCTCTTTCTCACCGTCCTCATTCTCCTGGTCCTCTTTCTCACTGTCCTCCTTCTCCTGGCCCGGCTTTCTCACCATCCTCTCCTCCTGGTCCTCCTAATCCCGGAACCCTTCTTCCAACCACATTACTCCCGGCTTCATACCTCCCAGCCCCTTTACTCCTATTACACTACTCCCATTCCTCTTACTCCCGACTCTCTTACTCCCAGCTCCCTTACTCCGGATCCTTTACTTCCAGATATAAAAGACATAAATTCATATGAATTGATATGTCGGTCCGGGGAGACAAAACACAAACTCCATTTAAAAATATAGCAACGTATAGATTGCGATTTGCAGATTTCCCAGCGACAGAGGCGGGCCTGACTGAGGCGGGCCTCTCCACACTAACGCCTTGTTTTCCTTCCGCCTCACACAGAATTGCCATTCATTCCAGGACATGCCTGGAGACAGCCATGCCCCAATGAGCTATAAATAGACGTTGCCAGATCTTGATGGGGGTAGTCTACCAAAAAAAAAACATGGCCGCGCTGTCAGATAAACAGAAACGTCCGTGTCCTCTCCTGCTCGTTTCATGAATAGGTTCCCGCAGTCAATATTTCCAGACGGCCTTGATGTGTAACATAGGTTCGTTCACAGTTTGAACTAACACCCCCCCCCCCTTTCCCCCCTTTTCAACACACGGCCGGCCACAATCGTAGAAAGAATTACATGCAAAACCTCCAATAGCAAAACGCTTCAACAAATAACATTTAGAAAACATTTAAAAAATGCAAGAAATGGTTTGGGGTGGGGTGGGGGAGCTTTGTTTTTGGGGCTGCGGTGTAACGACGCTGGCAAGTGTTCCGATTTTCTCCTACCCCCTTCTCTCTCTATCCCTTTCTCTCCTTCCTCTCCCCCCCCCCCCCCCCCCCCTCCCCTTT
>CAXITT010000082.1:513111-528548 GCA_964033795.1 Lymnaea stagnalis
GGGGGGGGGGGGGGGGGGGGGGGGGGGGGGCGAAAATTTGGCTTGATTTTGCTGCTGGCATCCGTAGGTCACATGGTGACGACGGTGTAGACTTCGCAGAACGAAATCCACAAAGCCTGGGATTATTCTTTGTTTTGGATTAGAAGCTGGTTCCCACACAGCATTTCAACTCTCTCCACGCCGCTGGATAACCCAAGGGACCATACCAATTAAATGGGTGGCCCCTTTCTAACAAAAGCTCTAGTCACAAATTTGACCAATTCCAAATAAACAAATACTCTACTAAACGTAGCCAACCGTTTGGCTATAAATAGAAACATCTTGGGTAGAGGGGTAGCAATGTGGGTCATGATTTCTGTGCACTGCTCCGTGGCTAATATTTTGGTTGCTGTGTGTCACTCGCCTCCCCTCTCTGCCTCCCTCATCCCCCATAACCCATCAACTTCTCTCAAGCCTCTCTCATTCCCTCTCCGCCTCTCTCATCCCCTCTCTGCCTCCCTCATCCCCCATCATAACCCATTGACTTCTCTTAAGTCTCTCCCATCCCCTATAATAAGCCATCTACTTCTCTCAAGTCTGTCTAATTCCCCTCCCTATAATATCCCATCTACTTCTCTCATGTCTCTCTAATCCCCTATAATAAGCCATCTACTTCTCTCAAGTCTCTCTAATCCCCCCTCCTATCATATCCCATCTACTTCTCTCAAGTCTCTCCAATCCCCTATCATAGCCCATCTACTTCTCTCAAGTCTCTCTAATCCCCCCTATCATAACCCATCTACTTCTCTCAAGTCTCTCCCCCCCCCTATCATAACCCATCTACTTCTCTCAAGTCTCTCCCATCATAACCCATCTACTTCTCTCAAGTCTCTCCCCCCCTATCATAACCCATCTACTTCTCTCAAGTCTCTCCC
The DNA here is from genome assembly GCA_964033795.1 of Lymnaea stagnalis. Taxonomy (NCBI): domain Eukaryota; kingdom Metazoa; phylum Mollusca; class Gastropoda; family Lymnaeidae; genus Lymnaea; species Lymnaea stagnalis. The sequence continues at coordinate 514,026 of CAXITT010000082.1, forward strand.
ATCATAACCCATCTACTTCTCTCAAGTCTCTCCCCTCCCATCATAACCCATCTACTTCTCTCAAGTGTCTCCCCCCTATCATAACCCATCTACTTCTCTCAAGTCTCTCCCATCATAACCCATCTACTTCTCTCAAGTCTCTCCTATCATAACCCATCTACTTCTCTCAAGTCTCTCCCATCATAACCCATCTACTTCTCTCAAGTCTCTCCCATCATAACCCATCTACTTCTCTCAAGTCTCTCCCATCATAACCCATCTACTTCTCTCAAGTCTCTCCCATCATAACCCATCTACTTCTCTCAAGTCTCTCCCCTCCCATCATAACCCATCTACTTCTCTCAAGTCTCTCCCCCCTATCATAACCCATCTACTTCTCTCAAGTCTCTCCCCTCCTATCATAACCCATCTACTTCCCTCAAGTGTCTCCCCCCTATCATAACCCATCTACTTCTCTCAAGTGTCTCCCCCTATCATAACCCATCTACTTCTCTCAAGTCTATCCCCTCCTATCATGACTCATCTACTTCTCTCAAGTCTATCCCCTCCTATCATGACTCATCTACTTCTCTCAAGTCTATCCCCTCCTATCATGACTCATCTACTTCCCTCAAGTGTCTCCCCCTATCATAACCCATCTACTTCTCTCAAGTCTCTCCCCTCCTATCATGACCCATCTACTTCTCTCAAGTCTCACCCCTTCTATCATAACCCATCCACTTCTCTCAAGTCTCTCCCCGCCTATCATAACCCATCTACTTCTCTCAAGTCTCTCCCATCATAACCCATCTACTTCTCTCAAGTCTCTCCCCGCCTATCATAACCCATCTACTTCTCTCAAGTCTCTCCCATCATAACCCATCTACTTCTCTCAAGTCTCTCCCCTCCTATCATAACCCATCTACTTCTCTCAAGTCTCTCCCCTCCTATCATAACCCATCTACTTCTCTCAAGTCTCTCCCCTCCCATCATAACCCATCTACTTCTCTCAAGTCTCTCCTCTCCCATCATAACCCATCTACTTCTCTCAAGTCTCTCCCCTCCCATCATAACCCATCTACTTCTCTCAAGTCTCTCCCCTCCTATCATAACCCATCTACTTCTCTCAAGTCTCTCCCCTCCCATCATAACCCATCTACTTATCTCAAGCCTCAAGGAACTTGTTTTATATCATTCCTATGTACACTAGTTTCTGTCGTATGTAGAAGTCCAACCCACGCTATTCCCCCCTCTCGCTACCCCCCTTTCTCGCCCTCCGCGCTCGCTCCCTCCGTTGACGTCTCTTCCTTTCTCTCCCCCATAACACTCCTTCTACCCCCCCCCTTTTCTTCAATGACAGTTTTTATCATACGTAGAACTTCTGTCGCTACCGTACCTCCCTCTACCTCTCTCAATGACATTTATGACATTGTTAGTCAGCTCACAACAGTATATGTCCTGTGTTACTGCAATGTACCAGCTCACAACAATATATGTCCTGTGTTACTGTAATGTACCAGCTCACAACAGTATATGTCCTGTGTTACCTAATGTACCAGAACACAACAGTATATGTCCTGTGTTACTGTAATGTACCAGCTCACAACAGTATATGTCCTGTGTTACCTAATGTACCAGAACACAACAGTATATGTCCTGTGTTACTGTAATGTACCAGCTCACAACAGTATATGTCCTGTGTTACCGTAATGTACCAGAACACAACAGTATATGTCATGTGTTACTGCAATGTACCAGCACACAACAGTATATGTCCTGTGTTACTGTAATGTACCAGCACACAACAGTATATGTCCTGTGTTACCGTAATGTACCAGCACACAACAGTATATGTCATGTGTTACTGCAATGTACCAGAACACAACAGTATATGTCCTGTGTTACTGTAAAGTACCAGCACACAACAGTATATGTCCTGTGTTACCGTAATGTACCAGAACACAACAGTATATGTCATGTGTTACTGTAATGTACCAGAACACAACAGTATATGTCCTGTGTTACCGTAATGTACCAGAACACAACAGTATATGTCCTGTGTTACCGTAATGTACCAGAACACAACAGTATATGTCCTGTGTTACTGTAATGCACCAGCACACAACATTATCTGCCCTGTGTTACCGTAATGTACCAGCACACAACAGTATCTGCCCTGTGTTACTGTAATGTACCAGCACACAACAGTATCTGCCCTGTGTTACCGTAATGTACCAGCACACAACAGTATCTGCCCTGTGTTACTGTAATATACCAGCACACAACAGTATCTGCCCTGTGTTACCGTAATGTACCAGCACACAACAGTATCTGCCCTGTGTTACCGTAATGTACCAGCACACAACAGTATCTGCCCTGTGTTACCGTAATGTACCAGCACACAACAGTATCTGCCCTGTGTTACTGTAATGTACCAGCACACAACAGTATCTGCCCTGTGTTACCGTAATGTACCTGGATGAACTGAACACCAACACATGCTTCTTGTTTATTGTAGAAACAGAAACAAAGCTCCAATGGCGGGTTCGGTGTGGAAGTGGGGTGCAGGTGGAGGACCAGTTGTGTATTTTATAGACTAGTGTGTCTACTGTTGTGGACCTCATTTTTACTGTCTGTAGGTGGTGGACCCCAATGTTAACCTCTGTCGTTGGTGGACCTCATTGTGACCCTCTGTTGTTGTGGGCCTCAGTGTTACCCTCTGTCGTTGGTGGGCCTCATTGTTTCCCTCTGTCGTTGGTGGGCCTCATTGTGACCCTCTGGCGTTGGTGGGCCTCATTGTTAACCTCTGTCGTTGGTGGGCCTCATTGTTAACCTCTGTCGTTGGTTGGCCTCATTGTTTCCCTCTGTCGTTGGTGGGCCTTATTGTTTCCCTCTGTCGTTGGTGGGCCTCATTGTGACCCTCTGTCATTGGTGGGCCTCATTGTTAACCTCTGTCGTTGGTGGGCCTCATTGTTAACCTCTGTCGTTGGTTGGCCTCATTGTTAATCTCTGTCGTTGGTGGGCCTCATTGTTAACCTCTGTCGTTGGTGGGCATCATTGTTTCCCTCTGTCGTTGGTGGACCTCATTGTTAACCTCTGTCGTTAGTGGACCTCATTTTTAACCTCTGTCGTTAGTGGGCCTCATTGTTAACCTCTGTCGTTGGTGGACCTCATTGTTACCCTCTGTCGTTGGTGGACCTCATTGTTACCGTCTGTTGTTGGTGGACCTCATTGTGACCCTTTGTCGATGGTGGACCTCATTGTGACCCTCTGGCGTTGGTGGGCCTCATTGTTAACCTCTGTCGTTGGTGGACCGCATTGTGACCCTCTGTCGTTGGTGGACCTCATTGTTTCCCTCTTTCGTTGAAAAGGGGTGGGGGCTGATTGTTAACCTCTGTCGTTGGTGGGCATCATTGTTAACCTCTGTCGTTGGTGGACCTCATTGTTACCGTCTGTAGCTGGTTGACCCCAATGTTAACCTCTGTTGTTGGTGGACCTCATTGTGACCCTGTTTCGTTGGTGAACCTCATTGTTTCCCTCTTTCGTTGAAAGGGGGGGGGGGCTGATTGTTAAACTCTGTCGTTGGTGGGCCTCATTGTTACCCTCTGTCGTTGGTGGACCGCATTGTGACCCTCTGTCGTTGGTGGACCTCATTGTTTCCCTCTTTCGTTGAAAAGGGGTGGGGGCTGATTGTTAACCTCTGTCGTTGGTGGGCCTCATTGTTAACCTCTGTCGTTGGTGGACCTCCTTGTTTCCGTCTGTAGCTGGTTGACCCCAATGTTAACCTCTGTTGTTGGTGGACCTCATTGTGACCCTGTTTCGTTGGTGAACCTCATTGTTTCCCTCTTTCGTTGAAAGGGGGGGGGGGCTGATTGTTAAACTCTGTCGTTGGTGGGCCTCATTGTTACCGTCTGTAGCTGGTTGACCCCAATGTATACCTCTGTTGTTGGTGGACCTCATTGTGACCCTGTTTCGTTGGTGAACCTCATTGTTACCCTCTGTCGTTGGTGGACCTCATTGTTAACCTCTGTCGTTGGTGGACCGCATTGTGAACCTCTGTTGGTGGTGGACCTCATTGTTTCCCTCTGTCGTTGGTGGGCCTCATTGTTACCCTCTGTCGTTTGTGGGCCTCATTGTGACCCTCTGTTGTTGGTGGGCCTCATTGTTACCCTCTGTCGTTGGTGAACCTAATTGTTACCGTCTGTAGTTGGTGGACCTCATTGTGACCCTCTGTCGTTGGTGGGCCTCATTGTTAACTTCTGTCGTTGGTGGACCTCATTGTGACCCTCTGTCGTTGGTGGACCTCATTGTTTCCCTCTGTCATTGGTGGGCCTCATTGTTAACATCGGTCGTTGGTGGACCTCATTGTTAACCTCTGTAGTTGGTGGACCTCATTTTTAACATCTGTAGTTGGTGGACCTCATTGTTACCCTCTTGTAGTCTTTATGGATCCGATGGCTTTTTTTCGGCAACATAAAAATGAAATTTGAAATCTCGTATTAAAATATAATTTGAATTTTTGTTTAAGTCTAAGCTTTATCTGCACCTCCCCCCTCCCCTCCCACAACCCCCTTGGCTCGCATCACGACAGTCAGTATCTTCAAACTTAAGCCTCGATTAAATTGTCTTCCCCCCCACCCCGGTCTACTCATGTTTTGCCCCCAGGCCACTAAATGTCGCTTAATCTCGCTTTGAATAAACGCAAGTCTACGTAAATTCACATAATCCTGTATCTCTCTATTCGACAAAATACCAGCGTATAAAAAATATTTAAAAAATGGAGAAATAATCCATCAGTTGTGATGTCGGGGTCACCTTCCACACACAGGAGATGTAGACAAGAAGACGCAAGGGCGACCAGCGAAGACATACTGGCGACAGCTCGTTTTTGTTGGGCAGGAGCTAGGGCTGGGTTTTAGCCATGTGGGGGGGGGGGGGGGTGTGATGTCTGTTGTTTTGTCTTAGGTTAATGGACCTGTTTTAACAGATTTATTTATTTTGGTATTTACTGGATCATTAAAGGTGTCCATGGTTTCCGCGGCAAAGTTTTCAGGGCACTGTACACCAATGGCACCAACATTTTTTTTACTACTGTAGTATTTTTTTAAAAACATATTTTTCCATTCGTAAATATATGGATTTTGTGGCTTTAACACCAAATATTAAAAAATTATAATTTGAAATGTTTAAGATTTCGACCAATTTACAAAACTTTAGTTTATTATTATTATTATTTGTGTGCGTTTGTGTGGGAATAATTGAATGCTGATAGTGGGAGGGGATCCATCAAGTTGTAAGTTGTACTGACGCCGTTGCCCATCACTTGCAAAGATTAAAAATTAGAACCGCTCAGGGTTCTCCCCTTTCTACACGCTATCTCGCCACTGCCTTGGCGCTCTCCTTAACGTCATTTACCCGCCCTGGCTCTCCCTTGTCCACCCACTTTCTGTACTCTCCGTGTCCTCTCCCTCACTCAACTCTCTCTCAATTCGTGTTCTCCCTTGACCCTCTTTAGTCAAGGGTCTCATCTTACCCTCCCTGATCTCTCGCTTTCCCCCAACCCTTCCCCACCTACTATCCCCCCCCCACCTTTTTTTCTCATGTTCTCTATCCGAATGTGCACCCCCTTTCCTTCTATTCCGTATTCCCCCACCCCTAATTGTGTATCAGAATATTCTTTCCCCAAGATGTAAACAGCCCAGGGCACCTGTGGCGCTTAGATCACACGACCGATTGAATCCTCTGTCCAAGAAGCCTACTTACACCCTCGATATCTCTCAAATCCTTCGGTTGTTTCTGCCCGTCTTACCTAGTTTTATTCATACATCTATTATTTGGTCATTTCTTTAGCTTCTTTTTGGTGATCCAAAAGTCATCAAAGCGTAGCTGATCTTCAGTTTTTACATATACATCGATTTTTGCATATACTACCGGTATTCAATTATATTTTCTGTCAGATCCCTTGGTAGAAAAAAAATAAATAAACATGTTTGATAGGGTCTAGGCGAAGGTCACATGACACGTGCGCAGTTTGAGAATCCCTGGCCAATTTAACCCGGCATGACCCAGCACAGAACCCTGGTTTCAACAGCCAGCCTGGCAATGGGTTATAAATACGTGCTCATTCGACAAACGGCTTTACCTGCGGACTATCGTTCATCATCTGGTAATTGCGTACCCAGCCTCTGCTTTCTCTGGCGCGCGTCGCCTCACTGACACCACAACAGTTGCGTCTTGCGGGCAGGTGCGGTGATCGCTGATAAGCGGCACCGGTGCCGTCACGGGCATCAGGGCGGAAACACACGACGTAATAGGCTGTCAGAGCCTGATCGGGTTACTTGGGAAGGCGACCGACAATGAATGAATGTTGAAGTGAGCTTAAACTGAAAGGAACGTTAACCTAATCTCATCGAGTACCGGTAACTTTGTTATAGGATCTCGACACAGCTTGTCGCTGGACACTACTCTGGCGTGGTTCGCGAACTTAACGTTTACCTGTGTCCTTCCTCGCCCATCAAACCTATTTAAAGCAAACCTCACCTCCCAAATAGATTTCTAGCACCCCTCACCAACGAATCAAATTTCAAGCACACTTCACCGTTTCATCTTGCAAACACATATATCTAGCGCTGCTCCCTTCCTTGACTGTTTCTCTCTCCACCTAAGCAGATTCAATCAGTCCATGTCACTAGTAGATTCAATAATACCTTCCCCACCCATGAGTTTCAAACACCCCATTCCCCAACCAATCAGATTCAATTAAACGCCTCTTCCTTCCCCAACCAATCATATTCAATCAGACGCCTCTTCCTTCCCCAACCAATCAGATTCAAACATCCGTTCCTTCCCCAACCAATCAGATTCAAACATCCCTTCATTCCCCAACCAGTCAGATTCAAAGCTCCATTCCTCCAACAAATCAGATTCAAGCACCACTTCCCTACGTAACCCCATTACTATCCTAAGAGGTTTGGCCACATTCCAATGAAGCTAAGTACTCAGTTTTTCTTGTTTTTTTTAAAGGCCACATTCTGTTCCAAAGAGAAAGAAGAAGTGAAACAGAAAAGAGATTTGTTTACGTTATGCCCCAACATTGGACATATGAACACTTGAAGAGCCAAAGACAATCAGATAAACACAGGCACAAAGCAGCTACACTTTTTCTGCGCCAATCTTGACTGTCCGACCGATATCTTTAGAGGGCCTGTCAGGCACCACGGAAAGCTTATGGTAGTGGTGTACTCTTCCCTACACGATACTGTTGATGTCACAAGATGGTTTGACCGTTACCACGGGAAGCTTATGGTAGTGGTGTACTCTTCCCTACACGATACTGTTGATGTCACAAGATGGTTTGACCGTTACCACGGGAAGCTTATGGTAGTGGTGCACTCTTCCCTACACGATACTGTTGATGTCACAAGATGGTTTGACCGTTACCACGGGAAGCTTATGGTAGTGGTGCACTCTTCCCTACACGATACTGTTGATGTCACAAGATGGTTTGACCGTTACCACGGGAAGCTTATGGTAGTGGTGCACTCTTCCCTACACGATACTGTTGATGTCACAAGATGGTTTGACCGTTACCACGGGAAGCTTATGGTAGTGGTGCACTCTTCCCTACACGATACTGTTGATGTCACAAGATGGTTTGACCGTTACCACGGGAAGCTTATGGTAGTGGTGCACTCTTCCCTACACGATACTGTTGATGTCACAAGATGGTTTGACCGTTACCACGGGAAGCTTATGGTAGTGGTGCACTCTTCCCTACACGATACTGTTGATGTCACAAGATGGTTTGACCGTTACCACGGGAAGCTTATGGTAGTGGTGCACTCTTCCCTACACGATACTGTTGATGTCACAAGATGGTTTGACCGTTACCACGGGAAGCTTATGGTAGTGGTGCACTCTTCCCTACACGATACTGTTGATGTCACAAGATGGTTTGACCGTTACCACGGGAAGCTTATGGTAGTGGTGCACTCTTCCCTACACGATACTGTTGATGTCACAAGATGGTTTGACCGTTACCACGGGAAGCTTATGGTAGTGGTGCACTCTTCCCTACACGATACTGTTGATNGGGGGGGGGGGGGGGCGGGCGGGCTGTGTGTATTTAAAGAGAAGAGCAGCAGGAACCAGTACTTAAATTCATGTCATACGTCTCCCTGTTGCTCGCTATCTTCTCTTTGCTTTACTGGAGATGTGCTGGATAGGGATTCTCATCTGTTGAGATATGGGGGGACTTCATTTATTGGGATATGGGAAACTTAATTCTTTGGGATACGGGATCTTCATTTGTGTGGGGCATAGGACATTCGTTGATTGAGATATGGGACCTTTATTGATTTGGGAATATGGCATCCGCTCTTACTGTGTCTCAGAACGGCCAAAGCGACGGCCTCTATGGGACTGTTGTCGCAGAAAAGGAAAAGTTTGTTGCCGAAAACCAATGGGGCGGGCGAATCATCGACCGACAGCGGTTCAGAAGGATTTAGTGACGCTGAGGCAGATTTGCAACCTCCGGGCGTCCATGTATGGGGGCGAAAGGCCAATAGATTAGTCCTTCCATTCCGAAAGAAAAGATGTGGTTTTAAAGGCCAGAGTCCTTCGTGGACCATAACGAAATTGGTGAGGATTGACTATACAAAAACTCACATTTTATGTAATACGTGTATTGCAGAGTTTAAAAAAGAATTTGGTGTCGCAAAAATATGTTTAGCCTTATGTCTCTTGTTATTTCACAACAACCGAAGTGAAAATAGCAGCCGATGTTAAAGATGGTTTCATTGGCGATGCAGGTTAGAACCACGGGGTGTATCAACATGAGTGAAGATCAGACTGACCGTGACCCCTTGCACGTGTGGGTGCGGGGGGGTGGGGGGTGGCGGCTATTGTGTTAATGTTTGAAAGGGAGGGGAGGGGAGCCAACTGGTAGAGGAAACGCCAACAGGTGCAAAGCAATGTCCCGTTACCTGCTGAGTTGTGGGACTACGTGAGAACCGTCACGAAAATGGCGTGCAGTGCTCTACGTTATAGTTGTTAGTTGGGTTGTAAGTTGTCATTTACATTGTTAGTTGTGACAGAGTTGGCACGTGCAATATGTTGTCATTTATATGGTCGACACGTGTAATGTATGTATAGTCACTTTATACATAGTTGGCACTTGCAATGCATGCTATCTCATCTTAAGCGACATCACACTATGTCTCTAGACTTATGGCGCATGTAGTCACGTGTAGTCTAGCCTTGATGACGTTGCGGGTGGGATACCCATGGCCCAGCTTAGGGGTCCTCAAACTTGTGGGCCAGATCCGATCCGTCTGGGGTCCTTAACCCGGTCGGCCGTACGGTAACAAATATGGAAGCGAACATTGCAGGCCAATACTTTCCCATGAAAATGCTGAAAATGTTGACTGATTCTACACGTGTTCTTCATTTTAAATATTGCCTTGTTTTCCCCCAAAGTTTTCTTCCCCCACATGTGCGGTTTGCACAGTCATTCGTTCATTTTTTTGTTTTCAAACTGTCTTCCGGCCCCTGAGAGTGAACCTTCACCCTTATTAAAAAGTTTGAGGACCCATATGTAGCTGGACAATCAGCTCAAAGATGTGGTGACTTTGAGGCGTCTTGTCACCATTTAACATACTGTGACTTTGAGGCGTTTAGTGACCATAGAGCTTGTGACTCTGAGGCGTCTTGTCACCATTTAACATACTGTGACTTTGAGGCGTTTAGTGACCATAGAGCTTGTGACTCTGAGGCGTCTTGTCACCATTTAACATACTGTGACTTTAAGGCGTTTAGTGACCATAGAGCCTGTGACTCTGAGGCGTCTTGTCACCATTTAACAGACTGTGACTTTGAGGCGTCTTGTCACCATTTAACAGACTGTGACTCTGAGGCGTCTTGTCACCATTTAACATACTGTGACTTTGAGGCGTTTAGTGACCATAGAGCTTGTGACTCTGAGGCGTCTTGTCACCATTTAACATACTGTGACTTTGAGGCTAGAGGCCGACCGAATTTCGACTTCGGCTTCGGTTTCGGCGCCGAAAGTAGCCATTTTATCACTTTCGGCCAAGTTTCGGTTTCGGCCGAAACTGAAAAGTTAACTTTCGGCTTAATTTCGGTTTCGGTCATTTAATACTCAGCGAAAGCGATATTTAACAACAAAATAAGCGACATTTAAGAACAAATTAAGCGATCTTTGAGAACAAACTAAATGATATTTAACAACAAAATAAATGACATTTATGAACAAACTAAACGATATTTAAAACAAACTAAGCGATCTTTAAGAACTATCTAAGCGATCTTTAATAACAAACTAAACAATCTTAAAGTTAAAGAACAAACTAAACGATTTTTAAGACCGAACTAAATGATCTTTAAGATCAAAACAAATGATCTTTAATAGGAAACTAAATGATTTATAAGAATAAACTAAGCGATCTTTAACAGAAAACTAAATGTTCTTTAGGAACAAACTAAAAGATCTTTAAGAACAAACTAATCGATCTTAAGGAACAAAATCAATTATCTTTAAGAACAAACTAAGCGATCTTTGTGAAAAACTAAGCGATCTTTAACAACAAACTAAGTGATCTTTAACAACAAACCAGGCGATCTTTATGAACAAACTAACCGATCTTTAAGAAAAAATAAAGCGATCATTAACAAAAACTGGACGATCTTAAACAACAAATTAAGCGATCAATAACAACCAACTAAACGATCTTTAAAAACAAATTAAGCGATATTTTAGAACCACAATTTTTAGAGACCCGGTTTAAAAAAATAATAGTTTGCATTATTTTCCTCCCCCCCCCACCTCAATTTTTGCCAAATTTTCTCCTAACATACTAATTTAAAAAAATTGTAACGCAATTTAAATTACTTTTATATTAAAATGGTAAAATCCAAAGTATTCATTAGATCAAGGGTCTCAAACTCAAATCACCAGGGGGGAGGGGGGCGCAGGAGGTAGTGTCTGAATGAGAGTGGGCCGCATCAAGTAATCCACAAAAAAGCGACTACAACTGTTACAATCTGCTCAACCTTTATAAATAACAATAAAATCATTAAGGGTTCTCAAGAACTAGGATTCACTTTCATCCACCTACTCACTATTGCATTAAAAAATATATAGAAACAATACCAAAAAAAAAAAAAAAAATCAGAATTAGACTAGAGATTCGACTGAAACCGTCGCGGAGAGTCACGCTATAGCTATGAGAATGGGGGAAACGGGCCGGCGCATTTACACTAAACTTTTCTGTCATGTAGCGGGCCGCAAAATATCGTGTTGCGGGTCACAAATGGCTCGCAGGCCGCGAGTTTGAGACCCCTATATTAGATGTTTATTTATTAATATTCACAATTATCTCATTTTTATAAAAAGAATGTAAATATTTATACTTTCCCACATCATTTTCGATGTATGCAAAATGTATGCGGGAACGAATTTCAAAATATCTAAATATTTCGGTTTCGGCTTCGGTTTCGGCCGAAATTCATTTTTAACTTTCGGCCTTTTTTCGGTTTCGGCCAAAAGTCATTTCAAACTTTCGGCCTATTTTCGGCTTCGGCCGAAATCAGAAAATCACTTTCGGTCGGCCTCTATTTGAGGCGTTTAGTAACCATAGAGCGTGTGACTCTGAGGCGTCTTGTCACCATAGTGCTGGCGTCATCATCAGCTCTTTAAGCTCCCTTCACACGACACCGCGTTGTGTACGAATTCTCGGGTATAGAATTCATCGAGTGATCTCAGTGGGGAACTGTGGGGTAGGATTCTCAAAATACAAACTCTAAAGGCGGGATCCTTCTCTGTATACACACATAATATATCGTGTATATCGTGCGTCACCCATTCGTCTGGTAGATTTATACATGCGAGCATATCTGACACTGACAAATGACACACATTTTCTTAACTGTCTACCATGTGAGCTATTCACACCCTGTAAAAAATGCTACTCTACACACACACACACGTCGCCTCACACACCACCACATTCCACGGGTATAACTGAGGGAGGCAAAGGCGAACGTTCGACGTCAGAGATTTTAAAAGCTTTAAACCCACAACGACAGGGGTTGAAATATGAGTTGGGGCTCCGATAACACTAGGTCCACCAACTGCCTCTTTAGCCCCAGGTCAAACGTATATGATTGACGCCTTAGCTTTATGGACATACAATTCAGTGGCATAGGAAGGGGTGAAAAGGGGGGGGGGGGCGTTTCTCTCGGGTTGGTACTTTTTCTTTGTACTGAGGGGTGTTTTTTTTTTCGTGGAAGAAAAAAATCTGGATCCGTTCCGGGCGGCACTAACTCTAGCTACGCCACTGATACACTTGAACGCTTTGGCTCATCATACACTTTTGAATGTGTATGGGAACTGCCCCCGCCCCCCCCCTCCCAAACTGCCGCAACTAGTGGGTGTCAAGATTTTAACCTGGATGTTCAATATGTACCCCCGCCCCTTACCTCTCACACACACACACACACACACACACACACACACACACACACGACTATGTAATGATATTGATCAGACACCCAGCTCGTTTGTTTACATCGTGTCTACCAAATAACCACATCAAGGTGTTCGTGTGGTGACCTTTCTTCTCGCAAATCAGAGGTCCTCAAAAATGTGTGGAGAAATAATCAAGAGAACCTCCTGTTTACTTATTTGACATTAAAAATATTAAAAGGGCATGAAGGTGTCTGTGTGTGTGTGTGTGTGTGTGGAAAAGGGGGGGGGGTTAAATACCATATTCTTAATAAAGGAACGAAGAGAAAAACGAAATTTTGAAACAGTAAACCTAAAGGTATTGGTGGGATGAAAAGTTAGACACAGTAAAACCAAAAAGCTATTGGTGGGATGAGAAGTTGGAAACAGTAAACCAAAAGGTATTGGTGGGATGAGAAGTTGGAAACAGTAAAACCAAAAAGCTATTGGTGGGATGAGAAGTTGGAAACAGTAAACCAAAAGGTATTGGTGGGATGAGAAGTTGGAAACAGTAAAACCAAAAAGCTATTGGTGGGATGAGAAGTTGGAAACAGTAAACCAAAAGGTATTGGTGGGACGAGAAGTTGGAAACAGTACATCTAAAGTTGGTATAAGCCAAGAGTTCAAGACCTACGCTAAGTTCTGCTAACGTTCAGCCAAGCGTGAAGTCGGTGCCATTCTATCTCGCCACTGACACCCTGTGGTAGAGCGCTTCACAAAGTTGCTATTTGGCTGCGAGTATCGCGGAGTTGGGACAAGCGTTATAGCTACTACAAAACCATAAAAACAAGGTATGCCGTCGGCGTAGCTTGATCGGTTCCTTTACATCAGCGGTTCTCAACCTGTGGGTCGCGACCCCTTTTGGGGGTCGCACGACCCTTTCCAAGGGCTCGCCTAAGACCATCTGAAAACACATATGCTCTACAGTTATGAAGTAGCAACTAAAATAATTTTGTGGCTGGGGGTCGCCATAACTCGAGGAACTGTATTAAAGTTAAAGGGTCGCGGCGTTAGGACGGTTGAGAACCACTGCTTTACATTGTATTGTCTGAATTTGTGTGAGTTCGTTGGCGGATTCAAGTACCCCGCACCCACCTACCCTTAAACGCCCCCCCCCCCCCCAAAACAAAAAACAAAAAAACAAACAAAAAAACAAAACAAGAAGAAACAACCAACCAACATTTCGCCAGTTGCCCCTTTCCTTCCTTGTGAAGAGACAGCAGAAATGAACATATTTCATTGGGTGGAAAGGGAAATATTTCCTTTGTGGTTTTATGTTTAACCAAACTGTCATTTTTGCCAATGAATGCCATTGTTGTATGTTTCTTTTGCGTGATATTTCACACGAATCTAAAGGAATAGCTTGGCATGTCTCTCTAGAGAGTGGAATAACGCACGTTAACATTATACTCTTTAATTTTTTGTTAGATATGTACATTGTGTTAAGTAAACTAAGAGGCTCTGTCATTGCTATTAAAAAATGGGGAAAGTGAGATTAAATGATTGCTCTGGATGTGTCTGCCAAATCGTATGGTAAAATTCACCATGGCCCATTTAAAACAAGTCACATGGAAAACCAACAAAAGCGCAGGCCGAATGTTAGAGGCTGACTATAAACATGTCCCAGACTTCGCCTGAACGGTCAAACTATGGTCAGCCTATGCTCAAGAGATATAATTAATGTCAAAGTGTGGTCAAATGGGTGTTTCCATCGCAAGTAACTACGCAGCCATAGTAATTATAAAATGTTTCGGCAATCCTCCGAAGTCCGGTCCCAAATTATTTCGTATGAAAAAAAACTGCAATGCACAGTGTGTATTGTTTGAAAACAGCAGATATGTCAGTCATAGCTTTTGTAAATAACTGTAACTTTACAAACCAGTCAGTAAATACTAAATGTTGTCATTGGCACATAGCATTTGCTAATACCAGCCGAAAACGTTCTGCTGGTGACTGTTGCGCCACTGAAAGGCCCCCACTGGCAAACAGATCGCGACTAGCGGGCCTACCACTCTGATAGC